>VUQI01038509.1:0-10664 GCA_015106735.1 Paratilapia polleni | reverse complement strand
AGTCACCCAACAGCAATGTGAAAGACTGGTGGAGAGCATGCCAAGACGCATGAAAGCTGTGATTGCAAATCAGGGTTATTCCCCCAAATATTGATTTCTGAACACTTCCTAAGTTAAAACATTTGTAATGTGTTGTTTAAAAATGAATATGAACTTGTTTTTTTTTTTTGCATTATTTGAGGTCTGTAAACACTGGACCGTTTTTTGGTATTTTGACCATTTTTCATTTTCTGCAAATAAATGCTCTAAATGAAAATATTTGTATTTGGAATTTGGGAGTTATGTTGTCAGTAGTTTATAGAATAAAACAAAAATGTTAATTTTACTCAAACATATACCTATAAATAGCAAAATCGGAGAAACTGATAATTTTGGAGTGGTCTCTTAATTTTTTCTGGAGCTGTAGACCACACAGCAAGTCATATTATTTGTTTAGATAGTTCCTTTAAAAATAATCCCAAAGACACACAAACCATAAACCTGGTCCAATTTTAAGTTCAGTGACTAAAACTGGCTTAGGTGAAGCCGCCTGTCTCCGCATCCGCCTGCCACTCAAAGCGGCCGACCCTAAGAATACAAATAAGATTTTGTCTAAACAGTTTATAAAAAAAATTACCATCCCGTACAAGTATTATGAAGGGGGAGTTAGCTACGGTAACAAAGCATGTTTTTCTAACAGGCTTTTATCCTGTTTATTTCTACTGGAAATTCTGGCATTTTAACATCTTTGGTGACAGACCTCTTTTAAAACCAGCCTCAAGTGGCCATATGAGGAACTGCAGCTTTTGGTACCTCAGCACCGACCTCAGAGGTTGCCGCTTTGTTTCTAGCTTATGCTTCTGCACTGTCTCTCAAATCTATCTTTTGCACTGTGTGAATTAATAAATGCTTATTTTGAAGAAACAGTTTGTCGGATGTCATGCAATATGCTGTTGACAGGTATACATGTATGCTGTCATTTCTGCTGATAACCGTGCGTATTTGTTGGTACCAGGCGTATGTGGGTTAAACATGTTTGTGTGTGTGTGTTTGCATTTGAGATGCGTTGCAGGGTTGTGTCTGAGATGCAGCTCAGGTGTCTATTGGTGTCTGTTGAACGACCTCGCTGCAGGGAACAGGCTATCAGGCTGAGAGGGAGGCTATCATGTTAATTACTTTACACACACCCTGCCAGCCAAGCGTGCAACACAACTGCTGAGCTCACACACACACACACACACACCAACACACACACAAACGCACTCACACATGCACCTGAGTACATACACAATTAAGCACACACACTTATACACACAAAATCATCCGTCTTTCTTTCATTTTGTCGTTTCTCTGTCTTCCCCCTTTCGCTGTTTGAAGGCCTTGGACATCAATTCCCTTTTGCTTTCAAGAAAGATTGTTTTATATTCTAATCAATTCAACTCTGTCCTGTGAAATTAATTGACATTCATTCAATGATTTTAAATTCCTCCGAGGCTGTTCTTTTGTTTCAGCCTGTCAGTGAGCTGCAAGTGAGATCGGGCTAAATGTTTTGTCATCTCACACTCCAGGGTAAGCTGCTCCAAAGCATGAGCCTGAGGTCAGTTTAACCTCCTCACAGTCCCGTCTCCCGTTGTCTTTACAGTTTGTGAAGGGGAGGGGGGGGGATTCGGGATCAGAAACTTGGGTGAAGCTCATTCTTCAGTGGCAGCCTTCATATGTCTCCTCAGGACTATTTTTTCAGAATCATGTCAGGGGTTTGAAAGGAGGAGTCCGACGCTCTCAGGCCGGGGAAACAGAGGAGTGGTATTGGCTGGGGCAGGTTGATGCCTTTAGTTAAATGATGCTGGCATGCAGAGGGATTGCTTTGGGAAGTTGTCATCCATCATGATTTTAGAATGACTCAAAGCTGCACTCGGCTTTTGGGGTTATGGTCTGGGATCTGTGATTGATGTGAAGTGCATGTGTGTGTTGGATGCAGGAGTGAAAAAAGGAGACTGTGTGTATTTGTTTGCTAAAATAAGTTAAGATCTGTCTGTAGTTAAGACTCCTCTTCTTGAGAAGTTAACTTAATTTCCTCTCTTTTTTTAGTTTTATTTTGTTAAGGAAGCTAATTGGCACTCTGCTGATTAAAGTCACTCTAAATCAGATAATAACGATCAGTGCAACTTTTTGTGGCACCTACAATGTGGCAAAATGTCTATACCTATACCTCAGTTCCTGTGCGTGCGCCTGTATTTCTTTAAGCTGAAGCATTTTGTCTGTCTTTTCCTTTCTCCCACTTCCCTTTTCCAGGCCCACATCTCACCTAAGTTAATTCTTCAATTAGTGTGATCCCAATATTCAGGAGAGATCATGGAGAGGGGCTCTTCCAATCAATGTCCAATTAGCCAGGCTCTCAGAGAAGACGGGGGATGACCGCTCAAGCAATTTTAGAGAAGACAGGGTTAGGGTGGGGTCTGGAGTTGAAGGTAGAGGTTTAGAGGAGAAGGTGGAAAAGGAAGGAATGGAGGCAGCATGAAAGAGAGATTAAAAGATGGTGAGAAGAAAGGATTCAAAGTCTGTAAGTGGGTGGGGGTGAGAAGGGAGCACTGGGGTCTGAGGAGGTGGGTGTAGATGTTAGATGCTCAATCAAGCTGTGTGAGGACAGTGTAATTAATCCATTGAAGATGTCTGATTGCAGATGACTTTGGGAATACCAGAGTGGTGGCTGGGCCTGAGGGAAGGGGGAGGGCCGGAACAAGATGGATGCGGGGATGCGGGGAGAGGAAAAGCGGAAGGGCAAACAGAGGGAGAGAGTGAGATTAATCGAGACACGGGAGATACAGTACCTTTTAAATGAGAAGGATTAGTTTCAGTGACAATGTAAAAAAAAAAAAGAAAAAAAAAAAGAAAAAATTGATCATGTCCGGGTTAGGTCGAACCATCACTCACAGCACTGTGGGGATAAAGACCTCCACCAGAAGTCACATGTATGTAAAGAAAGAAACACGAGGCCTGATGCTCACTTAACCCAGACTTTCTCACTGCTAAAACACTTTCCTAAGAGATAAATGGGTGTCTATCCTGTTCTAATGCTAATATGCTTTTAAGGTACTATTAGCTGGCAGAGGTTCGCTTTTATTTAATGGACTATTAATTTGTTTGAATGCATTTTGTCTCTGTGGCTACAGTACAGAGTTGTCTTGGCTTAAGCTCAGCTCTTGAACAGCACGTGATTTACTTACCCAGAGCTATTTGGAGGCTAAGCCTTTATAATCTAATTAAATTTGATAAAGCTGAGTAATCATTAGAGTATTATGGCAAGTACTCATCATACCGATAAGGTGATTTAGTTCTATTGTTATTGAATACGTTTATTAAGGGGTTTTTTGCATTCCTGTTGGAATATGTTTCAAGCTGGATTCACTTTGTTGCAGTAGCCTTATGTGGGTGATAGAAAAGCAAATGTTTGTTGTTTTCACTAAGACCATGATAGAAAACTGTGCTGGATTTTCACGAGGCATCAGCTCATGCGCAAGCTGGTGGAAAGTGCTGACAAAAGTTGGATCCTCTAAATGTTTGTCTTCTTTCATGGCAGAGAAGACGGGCTGAGTCAAAGGCCCTTTTTCCTCTCTTGACAATTTGCTTCAAATGCGTGCACACTTGGACAAACAGTGTTGTTTGTAGGTAGCAAGATAGTGATTTACTTTTCTGCTTTACTTTTGTTTGACATTCTGGTGTTTTTATTTTTTAAGTGTTTCTATTCCCATTCAGATGTCTGAGTTTGTTTGGTTTTTTTCTCTCTACTTTGATAATAAAGCAAGATGTGATGTCTGGTCTAGAAAAGTGCTGTGTTAAACTTGCTTAATGTAGCAAATTGGATTTTAAATGAAACAATTGCTCTCTGATTAAACCTGCTTTCAGCTTTAATTTAAGTGTTTACATTTATATTGAATGAAAAATGTAACAGTTGTACAATTTGGGGACAGAAGTGCAAAAAGAAAGTTAAAGACCAACTTCAGACATGTAACATGGAATATTTGAATTAACTTGTCCTTCTTCTCACTCATTTAAACATTCACAACTTGTGATCATGCAAATACGCTCCTGTCTCTACACTGAAGGTTTTGTGTTTGGGGCAACAATTGGCCTCCCAACATGTGGTGTAATAAAATGATCTCGTATGTGCGATGCGCATAGAGAAGATCTCTGCACAAACTATATGATCCATGTAAGGATAATGCTATTAATGCAAGTAGTATGTTTTATTCATCAATTTAAATTATAGATACATAGATACACTCATACACTTCATTAGGTACACCTTGGTAGTATTGGGTCTGACCCTCTTTTGCCTTCAGAGCAGTCTTAATTCTTCGTGGTATAGATTCAACAAGGTGCTGGAAACATTCCTCAGAGATTTTGGTCCATATTGGCATGACAGCATCGTGCAATTGCTGCAGATTTGTTGGCTGCACATCCATGATGAGAATCTGCTGTTCCACCACATCCCAAAGGTGCTCTACTGGATTAAGATCTGATGACTGTGGAGACCATTTGAGTACAGTGAATTCATTGTCATGTTCAAGAAACCAGTTTGAGATCATTTGAGCTTTGTGACTTTGCATGTTATCCTGCTGTGGAAGCAGCCATCAGAAGATGGGTACACTGTGGTCATAAAGGGATGGACATGGTCAGCAACAATACTCAGCTAGGGTGTGCCGTTTAAATGATGCTCAGTTGATACTAAGGGGCCCAGAGTGATCCAAGAAAATATCTCCCACACCATTACACCACCACCAGCAGCCTGAACCACTGATACAAGGCAGGATGGATCCATGCTTTCATGTTGTTTATTCCAAATTCTGACCCTACCAACTGAATATCACAGCAGAAATTGAGACTCATTAGACCAGGCAACATTTATCTAATCTTCTGTTGTTCAGTTTTAGTGAACCTGTGTGAATTGTAGCCTCAGTTTCCTGCTTTTAGCTGAGAGGACTGGCACCCAGTGTGATCTTCTTCTGCTGTAGCCCATCTGCACATCAAGGTTCGCTGTGTTGTGCATTCAGAGATGCTTTTCTGGATACCTTGGCTGTAACAAGTGGTTATTTGACTTACTATTGCCTTCTTTTAAGCTCCACCATGCCATGCCATGGTCAAAGTCACTTAAATCACCTTTCTTCCCCATTCTGATGCTCTGTTTGAAACTTAAGCAGGTCATTTTGTCCATGTCTACATGCCTGAATGTGTTGAATTGCTGCCTTCTGATTGTTTGCAAATTCAACATTTTGAATTGCTGTTGAGCAGAGTCTTGTAGGCTGACAGAAGTAAGACAGTCCTCTATTGGACAGTGACAACTTGGCAACAGCTTGTAAGCGAGAAGGAGAAGTTCAAACTATTTAATAATTTTTTGTCAGCCCGTAGCTGCTAATATGTCTTTTCAGGCCTGTACAACTTCACAAATAAGATAAACAAAAGCAATCCACATGTACCAGTTTAAACATTTAGATGTGCAAACAAAACATTTGGATTCCCATTGTTTGTGACAATTTTATTTTGCTTGAAACATTTTGCAGTGCAGTGTCTACTTGGATCTGAAAACTTTTTTTTTTTTTATTGCAAAAGTATTCTGTTTCTTTACATACTAAAGTCACAAAATAATGCCATAATAGTTGAAAGTAAGAAGCTGAAACTCATTAAAATTCAAATTTGACTACAGAACTTAAAGTGATCCCTGTTTAATACTTACAGACTGCACATTACATTTGTCTACTTGCTGTCACCATCCAAGAAAGATAAGGTAGTGAATAAACACTTTCCCCCCCCTCCAGACCCCTGCAAAACATGGAAAAAGATTAAATTGAATCTTTTGATTTGGCTATGCTCTCCATTTTCTGTCTTGTATTCATTTACAGCACAAATGACATTTAATAATTAATGTAAAAATGATAGCTTTAATACATTCAATGAATTATTGAAAATGAATGTGATACTATTTAGTGGATTGCTTTTTATGTATCTGCATGCTTGGAATGACCAAGGTTTATTAGAATCACCATGGCAACAAAAAGGAAGTTAGTTTGGCTTTGCACTTGACTGCAACACTGACTTGCATGACAAAGCTTACACTTTCATGACTCAGTGACATTGTTGTAGAAAGCTTTTATTAACCTGCATGATATTTCTATAAATAATTTATCCATTTTAATGCAATAATCTAATGATTACTGAAATGAATGTGCACAGTGTGTGTGCAGGCATGTTTCAAAAGTTGATAACAGCAAAGAGACTGAAACTTGTGTGAATTGTGTGGCTTTATTATTGGTAGATAAATCTGTAATGTTATTTCAAAAAGCCTTCAGTAATTTCAAGTGCACATACATACAGCCATGGTAAAAGAAAGTAAATTCAAAGTTAATTCTAAGGTTTTACATATTAGGACATAATAAAATATCTAGTCCTCAGCAGTTCTTAACATTACATAAATACAACCTGAAATGAACAACACGACATATTACACTGTCATTATTTATTTAACAAAAACTGAGCCAAAATGCAGAAGCAGTGTGTGAAAAACTAAGTACACCCCATGATTCAACAGCTTGTAGAACCATCTTTAGCAGCAGTAACTTGAAGTAATAGTTTTCCATATGACTTTATCAGTCTCTCCCATCGTTGTGAAGGAAATTTGGCCCACTCTTTTTTACAGTGTTGCTTCAGTTCATTGAGGTTTGAGGACATTCGTATGTGCACAGCTCTTTTAAGGTCCCGCCACAGCATTTCAATCAGATTGAGGTCTGGACTTTGACTGGGCCAGTGTAACACTTTGATTTTTTTTTTCTTTTTCAGCCATTCTGTTATAGATTTGCTGCTGTGCTTGGGATCATTGTCCTGTTGTTTGACCCAATTTCAACCAAGCTTTAGCTGTTGGACAGCTCAATGACAAGGTCCTGTGTCTACAAAACAAGCCCAAATCATCACCCCTTCACCACCGTGCTTTACAGTTGGTATGAGGTATTTGTGCTGACATGCTGTGTTTGGTTTTCGCCAAATGTGGCGTTGTGCATTATGGCCAAACATCCCCACTTTCTGTCTTGTCTTCGGTCTTGTCTGTCCAAAGTACATTGTTCCAGAAGTCTCTGTGGTTTGTTCAGATGCAACATTGCAAACCTGTAACTTTGCACCCACCACCACCAGAGGATCTATTGTCTAATCCTGAGTGTTTTGATTTTACTTCATTGCAAACCAAGTTGATATTGCTAGCATCTCCTCCACCACTTAAACCGCAACAAGATTGTGAATTCTTTCACCAGAGTAAAAGTGTGGTTTCCAAGCGGTAACTGTTCTCCTCCTCAATGGATTTGCTTCAATTACTTGAGTAGCAAAACTAGCACGTTACCTGAGTCATTAGGACAAAAACATGATCTCAGTACTCTAACCCATTATTTGTAACTTGTTCCACCCAACACTGATAATGATATAGCATGTAGTTTCAATATCCACTATCAGCCCTTGTGGCTTGAGCTGTAGGGCTCTCTAGTTTGTGAATAACATCATTTCTTGGGGAGATCTGGGTGCACGAGGTCCTGAACAAAAGCTGAAGATGAAAAGGAACAAAATAGAAATTAGCAAAGAGGAAGATAAACAGTAAGATGACAGTTTGAGATGGAGTGATAGGAATATACAAGAAGACTGCAGAGAAAATCATCCCGAGTGGAGAAAAACAGTGACAGGCAGTGGCAGAGCGGTGGGAGAAATGTAACAAACAGACTCAGGGAGAGCAAGGGAGAGAGAGACAGGCAGAGACAGACAGAGGGAGAGATAGACAGTGACAGAGGGAGAGATAGACGAGCTGTGTGAGGATGCAGAGAGTGTCCCCCTCTCTCGGCTGCTGCCAGAGGCAAACAGACAGCCTCTCTGCTGGTGGAATGCTAATGCAACAAGCTGCTCCTCTCTTGTCTTCCCGCCCTTCTTTACCTTTCTTCTTCTTTAACTCTCCTCTGTGCAGAAAGTTTAGAGACTATAGACAAAAGCATAGACTTTGATAATGGAGACCCCAACCTTTTCATATTATTTGCACTTTGCAGATCGGCCTGGTTCTTCACATCAGGCGCAATATATTCTCCCTGGAAAGAAATGTTTTTAATGGGTGGTTAGTTGTATGTTGGATGTGAGTCTGTGAGTGTGTGTGTCGCGGAGAATCTTAGATTAGTTGTTTTTTTCACCTTCTTCTTCTTCTCGCCACCCCGTGTCATACACTGACATCATGTTTGTCTGCAGCTCAGTAACTATGGCTACTGTGGTGTCACTTCTTTGTGTGTGTGGGGTGGGGTAGGGGGGTTCACCATATCGGGGGGGGCAATCGCAGGTCAGTCTGTTGACCTCTCTCTGTCTGTGTCACTGTTGGCTGACCTTTGACCCCCAGCTCTAAGACTTAGCCCAACCGAGAGACACAAAGCAGTTGTTTCAGAACGATGAATGTCTCCTGGCTTTATCTTCCAGCCACTTTGTTCTTCCATCATTTAAGACATTCGCATCACATTACACAGAGAAATGGCCGCAAGTAAAGACAACGGTTATTTTTCCTCCGGAACTCCAGTGCATTTTCCTGCTGTGGCGACAGTCATCAGTTCTCAACTTCAGGCAGGACATAACCTTGAGTGGAGCAAGTGGGTTGAGCGTGCCCCCTCCCCAAACACTAAAACCACACTCACACCCTCCCAGTCTATCTGCCTGTGTGTCTGTCTGTCTGCGTGGCGATGGCAGGTTCTGAGAAATGGTGGCACACTCTGAAGTGTGATCCATTTAGATAGCAGCGAGGTTCTCTCCCTGTGCACATGCACACACTTAGCTAAACACACACCACACGAGAAAGCCAGACACAGACGTTAGCATGTGTGCGCTTTCAGACACACAAAACTATGTGCACATGGACACAAAGAAACAGAAACAGATCTCCCTGCTCTATCCACACACACACACACACACACACACACACATGCAGCAGTCTCTTGACATGCACTTGCTTGGTTGACAAGTCATCTCAGATAAGCTTGAGTGGCAGGTAGGGAGTGTTGACTGCTAGTGTGTGTAGAACACTCTGCTAGATATCACAACCTTATGATTATTGTGTAGTATTTATTTAATCAGATTTGTATTATTTACTTCTAAAATAACAGGAACCCATTTCTTACAGATATGGAGGATGACATATTTTTTTCCATCTTGCTCTTACTGTTCAGTTCATCTGGTATTGGCTTTATTTATTTTTTTTAAACACAGCCTCCCTCTGTTTCATTTTGGTTGTTAATTTCCCTGCCACCTTTTTCTATCTCAGTTCAAACATATTGCACCGCCTCTGTCATCTAGAGAGAATCTTGTCAGTTTTTTGGCAGCAGATGTATGTTCAAGCTATATTTTGAGGATTCAGGCCTTGTATACCCTCTCACATGCACTCCTCCCTCTCTCCACTCCTCTCTATCCCCAGGCCTCCCCCTGCTCCATTCCTCTATTTTCTTATCTACTTTCTTCTCCTACTTGCTCCTCTATGTCATTGCCAAATCTCTCCTGTCTGCTGTTCTCTGTCTTCTCCTCTCCCTCTCTCCTAACTCTCTCCATTTCTTTTACGCACCCTCTTCTCTCTCTATCAGTCTCTCTATTCTGTGACTGCTCTGGCTGGTCCCCCTGTGGCACACCGTGTCGTGTCCCTAATTTATTTATAATTAGTGCTCTTTGTCGGGATGCGCCGGGAATGTTAAAGTACACGCCACCTCGCTCTGGGTACAAATGGGCTGATGTTCCTCCATCCTTTCTGCCCGCCCCAGCTGCCCCACCGACATGGCCACTGGGATGGACAGATCTTACATCTCAAAGCCAGACACAGGCTCTTAAAATTATAACGACTCCACAGAGAAGGAAGCTGTGTGCTGCAAAAAAAAAAAAAAAAAATTCAATCATTATTTTAACTTAGTGTTTAAAAATGTGTTAGAACATGTCAGTGAAATTCAGTTTGCAATAAATTTTGTCATCATTTTTAAGAAGTGAGTGCATGTATCTTAAAATCAACAAAGGAGAGGGCTGGTTGCTGCACTGCAATCAAGAAAAATATGACTTGATTGTCCAACATATTTGAAATTCTTATTTGCGCAGATTTTTTTCAATTGTTCTGAGATAAAAATGACTTAATAAGAGGGAGAGTTTACACGCTGACTGACACCTGCTGAGATACAGATACACATTGTCAGTGCACTCACCTGTGCCGTGCCTGAATGCAAAACAGAATAACAAGATTGGACAACATGTAATCTGAAAGTGTAATTTATTAAACATCCTGTTGAATTTTAATGGCCATCACTTGTAAAGTTGACTTGTTTTGGGGATTCGAACTGGGGAAAAAACACGATATTTTTTTATCACACCACATTAATGTCAACGCCGTCGTCAGACGCAACATACACGACCAGAAATGACGGCGCTGACAGGACTCACTGTGTGTGTGTGTGTGTGTGTGTGTGTGTGTGTGTGTGTGTGAGAGAGATCAGCCAGGAAGAGCTTTTGTCCTTGGGCTGAGAGGGCACCTGGCTCCTCTTCCTGTCCTTGTGATCTCTCTGTTCATTCTCTCTCGTGCCGCTCTATCCTTTCTCTATCTGTCTTTTTCCCTCTTCTCCCAGCTCGGATCCCTTCATCCCCCCATCTCGTTCACT
>VUQI01038501.1:0-30228 GCA_015106735.1 Paratilapia polleni | reverse complement strand
TGTGTGTGTGTGTGTGTGTGTGTGTGTGTGTGTGTGTGTGTGTGTGTGTGTGTGTGTGTGTGTGTGTGTGTGTGTGTGTGTGTGTGTGTGTGTGTGTGTGTGTGTGTGTGTGTGTGTGTGTGTGTGTTACCATAGCTACATCAGCCTGGAAGATTTGTTTGATGAACTTGTTTTTGGAGGAGTGAACCAGCTGAATGATGTCACCATATAAAGTGTCCCTGTTCTTCTCCAGGAAACCTGCAGGACACACACACACACACACACACACACACACACACACACACACACACACACCTGCTGTGTTAAACTGGATAATAAACAGACCAGTGGTGGAAAGTAAGTACTTACTCATGTTGAGCTTAAGTATAGTTTTGAGGTACTTTACTTGAGTTGTTCATTTTTAAATATTGTAATTGAAAGTTATTTGTAAGATTATTATTTAAATAATTATAATTAATTATAATTATTTTATTAATACTTAAATAAAATAATGATTTTATTTATGTAGAGAGACTGAGTACTTCTTCCATCCCTGAAACAAATGATACTGATGAAGTGATTTAAAAAGTCCTACAATCATCAACCATTTCATTAAATAATGAAACAGTCATTTTTCCTTCTAAAGTGACTCTCTATTTGTGAAACACTAACAGCAAGATGTGCAATGAAAACTCAAAGAAACCATTCTGTCTTAATAAAATATCTTTCATTTTATATACAAACAGAGGGTTATTTAAAGTAACTGCATGTTTAAATGCTGTGGTGCATAAAGTGAATCTGACCTCTAGTTTCATAGTAAACCACTCCAGCAAAGTGTTGGATCCCAAACTGAGTCTCATAGTTGTTCTTCGGAGGGATGTAGTTTGTGTTGAGTTTGTGCTGAAAGTTCAGCTTGTTCAGCATGGTGGTGTCTGTGCCCTGCAGGAGACACAGACAGAAAAATCCAAGGCTTCAGGTCTTAAGCAAGCAAACACTAGCTCTGGTCCACTTGGTGGCAGCAGAAACAAGCTGTGAACAAACCAGTGACACCTTATTGACTTGCATTGAAAATAATGTGCAGCACACAGTGATTCGACACGTGTGTGCCTTGTGTAACAACAACCATGTTACAGTTCATGCACTCACTATAAAACAAGGGACTATTGAAATGATCTACACCAGAGATGCCCTAATTTACAGCATCAAAAGACATTTTCACAGCCTCATACAAAAATAGTTTTGGTCTCTATGGATAATTTCCACTTTCATAAGAAATGTAAAGTGGATGATTTAAAAAAAATAATAATAAATTTAAACAAGACAATGCAGTTTCTGAAGAAATGTTGCTTCTGCTGGACTTGGTCTGTGGCTTGGTGCTAAAAAGGTTGGAGCTAAATAGGTTCGCTACACAAACTGAAGGGAGATGGCACCTAAAAAAGTGTCTGTCTACTTTATTTTACTTTACACAAGTGTACCTAATATAGTGGCCATCGATGTATATACACAGATGTAGATAAGAAAGGGACCACAGGTGTACCTAATAAAGTGGACTCAACATTTCCATGAATTGGTTACATACATTTCCAACAAAAAAATACTAGTTCAGGTATTTCAGTATCATGCCAAAACTGAACTTTGATGAAATAAAAACGAGGTGGGTCAAAAACAGTAGCACATACCTTGGGGAACTTGCTCTCCTCGTCAATGAGCGAGATGATGTTCATGGGTTTGATGGCGATCATGTCCAGAGCGTCCTGGTTGTCTGTGAACTCAATGTGCTGCCAGTTGATGTTCTCCAGGTTGTACTCCTCCTGCTCCAGCTTGAAGACGTGGCGGACAAAGAACTGCTGCAGGTTCTCGTTGGCGAAGTTTATGCACAGCTGCTCGAAGCTGCAGGAAGGAGGGCGAGAAGTGACGGAAAAGCTGGCAGTAATGACAAAATATTTCACTCTCTTGATGTTCTTCAAGTAAAGAAGAAGAGAAAGTATGGTGTATATATATATATATATATATATATATATATATATACAAGCAGTTTAGAGATAAAGAAAACAAACAATCATTTTGATAGAAGGACAAATAGTAACTTAAATTTCATGTCACTGTCTGTCTGGTGATGCCAGCAGCTTTGACAAACGGGCAGTATTTTATGCCATACACATGAGAACAGACTCACATTTATTACAAAACCACAATATCCGGTCATTTTTAACAAAAAATAATTCCATGTGTATAAAATAAAATGTGTACCAGTTTAATCATAATGTAATTGTTATCATCTCTTATTACTTATAGCACAATACATGACAGAGGACTGAGGTTTAGTGGGCAGGCTGCATAGGATCATTATGTGAGAGTTTGTGTGTAATGTACCTGTTTACTGTGAAGTTCTCAAAGCCGAAGATATCCAGAAGTCCGATGGAGCGTCTGAGAGCTTTGGGTTGAGATGACGGAGGCTTAAAAATGGCTGCATTGATCTTCTCCACAATCCACACAAACAAACGCCCGTAAATACCCTGCACACACACACAGGCCAAGTCACGATGTGTTGGTCCCTGTTTTGTTTGTCCGGTACATGATACACATCACTTTTAACGGTTTCACACTAGTTCTCTGATCTACAGGTGGAAATGCAGAAATGTGACAGTAGAGGCGGTGAAGAAGACCGCTGATCTGCAAGCCTGCAAACCTGCATGGATGTAAACAAAACAGGAGATTTTTAAGATTTTTAAAATGTTTAATATTGCATTGATATGTTTTGTAGGAAAGGAACTGAATTCAGAATTCCCATATAATGGTCTATGTTGGAGAATCTCTACATATTCTCTTTTATCATCTACATTTCTGCTATTTAAGCCCTGACAAGATAATCTGTTAAGTTTGTCTGAAATAAGAAACCCCAAGCTTTTAACTGGTGAGTTGATTAACAAAATAAAATATAGTGTAATATGTGCTGTACCTTAACAAAAGCGTCCCGCACATCCAGAGCTTGTTCCATGCTGAGAGGGGTGGAGACGGTCTCTCCTCTGGTGATCAGTGTTCGGCTGGTAAGACAGTTCATCAGATCCTTAACGTCCACCTGAACACACGAAGACACATAAACACAGGAGCTCCTTCAACCTCAGATAATCTTCAAAAAGTCACAAAAATGTGAGGTTTTTAAGTACTGTAAAATTATACCATACAACTGCTTTTATGAACACCTGAATGCTGTTTTGATTTGAGTACTGAACAGTGATCATAGCCATGTGAACCTAAAGGGTAAAGGCCCATAAGTGAGAGTCTCTTGACGGTGTATTGTTTGTAAATACTCCTCTCAGTGAGAGGTAAAGATACCCCGTGTTCATTTTATTACAGCATCCAACAGTTTTTTTGTATAATATTTGTGACACAGAGTGGGAGTGTGGACCTTCTGTAGCAGGATGCTCTGTACAGAATTTAGACAGTCTAATTCTTAGTGTCTTGTCTTATGGTCCTTGAAGTACTGAAGTTTAGGTTCAGTTTATGAAGGCTTACCAGCAAAATAATATTTAAAGAGACACAAAGTGACCACAATTGATTCAGGTCAGAAAAAAGAAAGCAACGGGTAGGTTAAGAGTTGTGTCTGTGGCCCAGAGGCCCAATAAATTAGTGTGGACCTGCCATTACTTAAACAGATTAAAAGGGACCTATTCTGCTTTTCTTTCTTTTCTTTTCTTTATTTTCTGTCATATATATATATATAGTATATATATATACTGATACTATAGTGAATACTCATATTGAATATGGCTAAAGTTTCAAATAATGAGGTCAGTGTATGTACAAGTAATCCCTGTGAGCAAAAAGCTCAGGCTGCAGACTGCTCTAAACACTCATTTTAATTCTTTTTCTACTCTTTTCAGTGAAAGTGAATATTACTAATATGTTCATCTCAGGTACACAGCCATGGTGCGAACAAAGAAGTCCCAACCACTTGTTGTACCAACCTACTGTTTATGAGGGGCAGATAATCTGATGAAAATTGTCTTAAGACAGGGGCTGGCAACCTTTACTATCAAAAGAGCCATTTTGCAATACATACTGCACCAGGCGATATGAGGCGCATACTAAAACTTTTTTTTTTTTTTTTTTGGTGTGTAGGCTACACATTTTTACAGTTGGAGAAAGTAACCAATCAGAATGCTAAATTAAAATTAAAAAAGTTAATTAAAGTAAAAAAAAATAATCATTGTTCATTTCCATTTTAATCTTTTGTCAAAGCCACAGGGAGCTGCTGGAGATCGCCAAAAGAGCTGCATGCGGCTGTTCCGCCCATCTCCAGCAGCTCGCTGTGATCAGTAAGGATTATTTTGAACCGTGAATCAAGCAAAGCTGCTCCAGTAGAGTCCAAGAATGAAAACATGGTGCTGGAATATATGTGTGTGTGTGTGTGTGTATTTGCGCGTGTGTGTGTGTGTGTGTGTGTTTGTGTGTGTGTGTGTATCACCTCTAATAGTGTAGCAGCAGTGGTGAGATGAGGGCTACGCACGACCTCGCAGGCATCCAGGTTGTCGTAGGTGCGAGCTGAAAGGTCAAAGGTCAACAGGGCGTAAATAGTTTTTTTTTTAAACTCAAAATAATGAAAAGTATGATAAGTAAACACAAAAACACAAATAACCTTTTAAGAGGTGGTAAATGCAAAGGATGTGGGGATATTTTGATCAGTCAAGTCTTTACTTGAAGTAAGAATGATGCTCAGAATGACTTTCCTAAGCAAGCATGGCTTATGAAAGCAAATTAAACACAGGGGAAGAATAAACTGGGAAAAATATGAGGGAAAAAAGCTGTGAATTCCTTTGCTAAGAGTCCTTTTCACTTTACCCTCATATCTCAGGTTCCCCATGTGCAATATGGCAGCCAGCAGCTTAGAAATCTCCCAGTTCTCCTTGTCTGTGAACATCAGCACCTGAGCAAACAAAGCAAAGGAACAGTCGTCACCATCCAGTGTCTTCCTACTTATCAGAGGAAGTACAGCATTACAGTAATATTGAGATGGTTGAATACAGAATATTAACTTTAAGTGGCTAACTGGTAAAGTAGCACACACTTATCAGTACCTTCATTGCAGAGAGGATGTTGGAGTACTCTTTCATATCGTCTCGGCCATCACACACTGTACATTTACCCTGCAGAAAAACATGGATGGATGGGAAACAGAACAAAGTGTTTGTCTTTTTAGATTTGCTGTCGAATTTCTTACCTTTTGAGTGTTGGCTGATGTTTTACATTTCTGAAACATTTTTATTCTGTTTTTACTTGACATACTTCTGCTTTGTTTTTCGATTTTTTGGGTGAGGTCTCCCTTTAAAATCTGTTATAAAGAACTTTAGTATGCACTGGCTGAGTGGCAGGATGTCCTAATAAGAGACTGTTCAACAACTATAAAGATCAAAGCTCCTCTTGCTTGATAAGGTGATTGATCAGCTGAATACACCAGTATGAGACAGAAACTCACTATGGTCAGGTAGTTGTAGTCAGTGGCTTTACTCAGCCCCAGTTTCTTCTTCTCATCTACAGTCATGCCCTTCAGCATGCAGTAGAAGATGTGGTAGTTTCTCTCATCGTAGGCCTGTAGAGAGAGGAGAAAAGTAAGTAGTATTTATTGCTACATGAGTACCTGTTATAAAAAAATATCATAAGGCTTTTTTGATCCCTGGGGTTAATTCATCATAAAGCAGAACAGACTTTAACAATGGTAAAATCTGTAATAGGAGAGAATACCACCATATGGCAAATTATACAGTAAAATAAAAATACTTTTACGTTACAGTTAGTTACTGAGAAAATGCTGAGGAGTTTAACCTTTGAGCAGGTGGACAGGTGTAATCAGATTGGACCTTACCTGCCGACAGACCCTGGATTTCTCCAGCAGGTACTGCTCTATCTTGGCTCCTTCTATAGCTCCTCTCTTGTTGAAATGGATGTCGATGTATTTCCCAAAACGAGACGAGTTGTCATTGCGGATTGTTTTGGCATTTCCAAAGGCTGGAAAGAACAACAGAAACCAGAGAAAAACACATTATATGAACAGGTGTATATGTGACCAGCTTTGAGTGTAACCCAAGGACACAGAATTTCAAGAAAACAGCAATAGTGTAAAGACTTTCTGTCAAAGTTTAGTTACCCACTGGGGTAATATCCCCAGTGGGTAACTAAAGGAGGAACTATCCTTAGGTGTAAATGTATTCTCTGTGTGTTTTCATTAGATACATTGAAGGAGAACTGAAGAGTCTGAGAGGAGACTCAGACATGTGACGCATGCAGCATGGTGTGATGTTGCAGTATTGTTTTTCTCTTAGGTGACACATTCACACTATGCTGGATTGGAGGGTAAATGATGCCTGCGTTGCACCTGCAGTGAACTGGACATACGTAATAGGTGGTGTGCTTTTATCACCACTTAGACGTAAGGTAGACTTGACTGTGTGTATAAAGCATCACCGGGTGACATTTTATCATCTTGCCCAACATTTCAGTCTATGTAGAGTCCATTTTTAATTATTGACCAGAGATGTTGAGCGATGCATTATTCTTGCTAGTTTGGTTTCTGATAATTATTTTTTGATAAATATCTGCTTCCCTCAGTGTCACAGAGTTTGATAATTTACATGCGTAATGTTACAAGTAATTCCTGCTGGTTTTAATGAACAGATAAATGCATGTAGATACCTCATCATGCTTGTGAGATGTACTGTACTGCTGGAGACTTTTGCCAAAATGCCAATGTGTAATGAAGTCATATATAAGTTTAAGAAATACCTTTGCCAATCAGCTCAGTGTGTGTATGCTGTTTTTATAATTTCCTTTAAGACTAGGAGAACTTTTGTTTTTATTATTTCTCTTGTAGAAATATACAGAGGTCAGGTCCCTGCTGTTACACTGTATGAATATTTTTTTGTTTAAAAAAAAAGCATGACTTAAAATGTAAATGAGCAAAATGTTTTACTAGATATGTAAAATTAAAGTATTTTCTGTCAGATAATGAGAGAAAGCAAAGTTTTATGTGTGTGTACGTTACCTTCTAGTATAGGGTTGGCCTCCAGGACCTGCTGCTCTATCCAGGAGTGCTGACCACTGATGGCAGCCAGGAACTGAAGGATCAGTTTGGTGCTTTCTGTTTTTCCTGCTCCAGATTCCCCACTAAGAAGTCACACAATTGTGAGAAGTTATTTGAAACCCTGGTACTGTAAGTATGCCACAAGATTTTCAGTACCTCTACTTTTACTTTACTTTTTATAAAAAAAAATTTTCTACTAACCATTTTATTTTCGTGCAAAAAATGAGTAAGAAATTTTAAATGTACCAGTGTTGGGTGAAAGCTGGTGGACCAACTGACTGACTGACAAACTTTTTGGTCTGCATGGCTAAAACTCAGATCCTTATTGTGTGTTGTAGATTTGGATTTGAGCCACCTACAGTCTGAACTCTTTCTAACCTGATGATACAGCACTGGTCGCGGTTGTTCCGCTGCATGTTGAAGTAACAGTTGTCAGCAATGGCAAAGATGTGAGGCGGCATTTCACCAATCTTCTTGTTGGTGTAGAGGCGGATCTGGTCAGCAGTGTAGATGGGCAGCAGCTGGTAAGGGTTGACGGCCACAAGGATGGAGCCTGTGTATGTCTGTACAGAAAAAAAGAGAATAAACTGAATTACGGCTTTTTAATGCCACTGGAATGCTGTTGTTTTGGACCGACACTGCTGGTGGAAGACGTATAGTTCCTGAGTCCAAACCAGAGGAAGGCAAAGTGCAATCAGAAGAGAACAAATATTTCAAAAACACATCTCATTTCCCCTAAACAGGGACTGCATGTTGTGTGTTTAGAGATTACAGTAACGCTCAACATCCAGTTAAAGTCTATATTTATGAAACCAACCACAGATCCTTCAACGAAATGTGCAAAAAATACTCCATTACAAGAAAAAGTCATTGCATTTAAAATATCAAAAGTACAGTAGTATCAGCCCAATATCAAGTACTCTTGCATGCATGTATTGCATGAACTCGTACACACAGGGTATTTTGCTGTTTTGGGCTTGAATCTGTTTAATTAATTTGTTTCTTTAGCCTGTTACATTTAAGTCTAAAAGGCTACAAATGTTCCTGCGGCTGTCTGTTGTTGGAGGGATTGAGCAGCAAGCTGGTGCTGTTGGAGGGTACATGAGCTGACGCAGGTCTCGTAGCTCAGATGTTGAAGGATGACAATGAGAACGTATCATTGTTCGCCACAAGAGAACAGACAGCCATGTTGGAAACAAATCAGCATGTACACAGGCTGCAGCGCTGAGTTTGGTTACCGGTAAGCCAAAATGAGTCAGTCCTGTAAAGCATTTTTTAACTTTTCCTGCAGCAACGTGACACATCCACAGACACAAAGAAAAGAACCCCCACCAAAAACCAACCTCTAATGAAACATGTAGCAAACATGCAGTTTACAGATGAATAGGAAATGTATTGCAGGTTGCTATATACTGTGGTTGAGGCCATGCAGTATGCATTAAATGCATGCATTGAGTGCATATGCTGTATAGGTTTTTTAGCTGATGCTGCCTCTCTGTCCAGCCATGCTTGGGTTTCAGGGGCTGACTTACCCTGCCACCACAGTTTGTCTTCAGAGGAAACAGGAAAGAAAAAGGAGGATGACAAACAGGGAAAAAGAGAAAATTAAGAAGGAAGGAATTAGGATGAGAGGAGAGGTTTGTGAGATCATAGTGAGAGAGTAAAGAGAGTACAGTCCTGGATAAAGTGTTAAAAAGCTCCTTAAAGAAGCAGAACATAACTATAGCAGCAGGGTAAATACAAATGGACTGAAGTGAGACATTACTGTGTGTTCTGTGTGAAATGAGGCTTGTAGTAAACTTTAAAGCCTTGCATTAAATTAATTGTTTATTCATGCCTCCTTACATTTCTAACTGTGGGGAACTGTGGGAATAAATTCATTCATTTTCTTACAAAAAAAGAGCCATATTCATTATTAACAAGGCTGTTAGTATGATCAGATGGATCCCCACTTTCTTAAATTCCACGTTATGAAGTTTAATACTTTGGTTTATTATAAAATAATGCAAATAATCAAATTGAAAAAAAAAATGTATAAAGTTTTTTTCAGTGCAGGACAGCAAATATGTTTTGAGAGGTATTTTTAATTATACCATAGAAAAAGTTTCAAAAGCGGATGTAAAAAGAGATGGATTTCTATTGTTTGGGTTAAATTATGGAATACTGCCGACATATATTTAAAAATATGTAATTCCCGTTTGGTTTTCAAAGGAATGGTTTACAAAAAAATTACTGAGGGTTACAAGTGTGAATTATTTTGTTGTTGTTTTTCTTATTTTTGAATAGCAGGTTAGCTTTAATGACACGAATGTAAGCCAGGCTCAGGGAGCATCGCTTCTCCCTAAGTCAATATTTGGCACATGGACTGTGGACTTTCCATGTACTGATTACACTGTCTGTGTAATATGTGATGACTGAATAAAATCAACTCTACAGCTAATGTAGCATAACCTCCCTTGAAATTGATGCATTGAAATAACAGTGAGGTAAGGGGACTCTTAATGGGTTTTTACTGCATTTGATGGGTAGGCTGCATTTGTACAGTCTTGTGTGTGAGAAGCTTCTATCCACTGGATGGGGAGCACAGTGGTGCAGTGGTTAGCACTGCTGCCTCACAGCAAGAAGGTTCCTAGTTTGAACCTGCTGGCCAGCAGGGGGCTTTCTGTGTGCAGTTTGCATGTTCTCCCCTGCGGGGGTTCTCTCTGGGTACTCCGGCTTCATCATGCATCAAGACATGTATGTTGGGTGATTCTAAATTTTTTTTCTACTAACTATTTTATTTTCATGCAAAAGATGAATCAGAAATTTGTAAGTGTGAATGTTTAGCTATCTCTCTGTGATAGATAGACTGTGAACTATCCAGCGTGTACCCCGCCTCTCGCCCTATGACAGCTGGGATAGGCTCCAGCCCCCCTGCAACCCTAAATTGAATAAGCACTTAAGGAAATGGATAAACTGCATATGAAAAGTAGTACTCACATATATAAGTTTTTCTCTGTATCTGATGAGTAGGTTGCGGAGGATGCCAGCTTCATTGAGGTCTCCCAAGCGAATCATGTCCTCTACACCGTGGATGGAGGTGGGATGCATTGGCTTGATGTTGGTGGCATTCTGGGGGGAGATCCAGTGCTCCTGAAGAAGGAGGGGAAGTTATGATCAGTTGTGTAAGAAAACAGAAGCACACTGGAAATTCATCAATGATCCTTTTATCCCAAACAAAGCATTTTTTTTTTTTTTACTATCTCAACATTCACATGGCATTTATATTCAGTCACAGTTCTAATGTACCACTTAGTGATCCTGTTAAATTATATTTTTGGAGGTGACAACTTTAATTAATTGCAGCTAAACAAAAATGTGTGAATTTATTAATTTATGGAGAAGCTCTCCATTAAACCAGAAGAGCTACTCTACATCAGCAACAACTGATAGTAATATATAATTAGTAGCTTCTACTGTAGTAAGCAGGAAATTTAAACTTCAGGCACTTACAAGTTTTGCACAAGGATTTTCATATCAAAGCAATTATAAATATAAATTGTTATTTTGCATATTGCTTAAAGGCACTTTGCCGATTGGTCAATCACACACACACTGTCCACATCAAAGTGTCCTTGAACAAAATCCTGAATCTGAATGTGCTATTACAGGGCACTAATAGAGAGATCTCAGACTCAAATAAAATGGAGGTTAAGTATGGCCAGTTTAGCCTAAAAACTATACAGAATTTTTTCAGACACAGCCATGCTCCCCAAGACATAAAGAAAACAGTTTTTTAAATGAACATGTCTCAGCACTTACATTTCCTTCATCATCCACCACCTGGATCTGTCCTGAGTCGCAGAGTTTGACCACTGTGCCGATCGGCACCTCAAACTCCCGACCAGTCTTTAAGTCCAACCAGACATAGTCGCCCTGAAAAGAAGTCAAAAAATAAAACCAAAATATTAGGATTTTTGGAGCACTGGTCATAATTTAGTCAAATCATTTAGCATCAGAGAAAATAAAAATCAAGGTCAGAGTAACAGCAATGACAGATATCACATCAAAAATCAGTCAGAAGCACCAGAAGGAAATCACGAGTTGATTGTAGCTTTGACAGAAAAACAGTTTTAACACGTGGACGATCTACATTTGCAGAATAATCAGACCCATGATTAGAAACTGTTTTTTCATCTAAACCTTGACCCAGCTCTCATTCTGTTGAAGTCAGACTGTAGGTTAAATAAGTCATCATAGCCCCTCTTGAAACCAGTCTCTCACACAGCAGCCTTCCTGAAATGCCTTGAACCTTTTATTTTGTGGGTGGCTGTGGCTCAGGAGGTAGAGTTGGTCATGTACTGATCGAAAGGTTGGTGGTTCAATCCCTGGCCACTCCAGTTTGCATGCCAAAGTATCCTTGGGCAAGATACTGAACCCACAGTTGCCCCCGATGCATTCATCGGAGTGTGAATGTTAGATAGATTGCACTTGCAGTATAGAGGGAAGTGCTTGCATGAATGGGTGAATGAGGCGTGTTGTATAAAGTGCTTTCAGTACTCAAGTAGAGTAGAAAAGCGCTATATAAAAATCAGTCCATTTACCATTTCAAATGCTATGAGGATGTAAAACCTGCATGTATTGAATCACCTGTGAAATCTCGTATAAAAACGCTTAAAAGGTTTGCTGACTCTGCCCCAAAATAAAGCTTTAAAAAGCTTTTTTTCCCCCTAGAAGTTATACTTCTACCCCCATATTTGCTGTTACAGAATTCTATCCATTCTTTGAGCGCTGTGTCTGTCTCTAATAATGTGTCTGCTGTCATCTTACTCTACACCGGGCTGATTTTTAATACAGTAATTGTAGCAGTTTGAGAATCACAAAGGCCAGTTTGCTATGAAGGTTTCTGTCTGACCTTTGATCAGTTACAAAGTTTTGTAACAGTAAAACATAGTCATCACTAGACACAATTCTGAGTTTAAATACACTTTGTATTTTGATCCATAAACTCAGCACTAAGCACTTTATTAGGAAATAGCCAAATGCTGGCACACAATCCCACAAATACATGCCAGGAGCTTCCCTCAGAATCAGGGAAAAAGTGTGATCTCAGTGACTTTGACTGTGGCACAACTGTTGGTATCAGACAGGCTGGTTTGAGTAGTTCTGAACCTGCTGATATTCTGGATTTCCCCCCAAACCCTCTCTGGAACAGTGTCTGGAACTGATAGAAAGGCTACAGTAACTCAGATAAGCACTCTTTACAACTATGCTGAGCAGAAATATTCAGACTCACAACATGTCCAACCTTAATTTCATGGGTTTTTACAGTAGAAGACCATATGTTGCTTGACTCCTGGCAGCCAAGAACAGAAATCTGAAGATGCAGAGGGCACAGAAACACCAAACCTCTACAGCTGGAGACTGCATGGGAATTCAGCATCAGTAGCAATCCATGGAACCAAAACACATTGTCTCAACAGTTCAGACTATCCCTGCTACTCCTGGTGCAACAACGTGAAGAATGATTTCTGGACATGCTGTGCACCCAGAATAAATCAGTCATTGTCTGAATGGTACAGCTAAAGCTTATTGTTGCTGAAGACATTAATTAGTTTATGGCCAAGGTTTACTCTGTTCTAATTAAGGCATCCAGGAATATAATAGACCATGTCATAAAGCAAATAATATCTTAAAGTGATCTGGTTCTAGTAGAGCATGCTGGGTTTTTTTTTTATAAAATGCTTAGTGAATTTATGGTAATGTATAATTTCAGAAAGTAAAATATAAAATTTCAGCAACGTTTAATTCTAAATCTTTTGAGATGTTAGTTGCTAAGTATTTTTTTGCAAGCCTAGTGCAGAAAGTTTCTTAAAAGAAGAATTTGAAAAGTGTGTTTGTTTGCTTTCTTAAGACTACAGCAAATCACTGTTTCTGTCTGAGAATGCACACAAACTTTTATTTATTTTATTTGTTTTGAATCATTCTTGAAAAATATGACTTCTACCTGGTTAAATAAGGGATATAAATAAAAACTGTATTAAACAAATTAATTACTGAGCTTTGGAGCCCATTCATTCTGAAAACAGCCCTGTAACAAAACAACACAAATCTGCATAGTTGGCAAAGTGCAAAGTTGGCAGTTGTTCCTTAAAATACAATAAAAAAAAATAAAAAAAATCCAGTTTCAATAACAGATCAGTGACTCTGAATGCTTAAAATACTGCGTAATGGTTTGTAATATTCACTGAGGTTCTGGTAAGCTGCCTTTGTTATCTCTGTTCAAAGTCAGGCTAGCTGTTTGCTTCCATTTCAGTCTTTGTGCTAAGCTGACCAGCTGCAGGCTGCAGCCCTATATTTAAGAGAAGGCCTGAAGTTAATGTCAGTCAGACCAGTAAACTCGGCAAGAAATCAAATAAACATATTTCCCAAAATATCTAACTATTCTTTTAAGGTAGTGCTGATTGACCTTTAAGCCTAAAGTTAAAGCACTGTTGCTTGTACCTGATGCATGTTTGGTTGCTCACAAACATGAGCACACACAGAGTCATGTTTCCGTCACTTCAAAAGCTGTTATATCAACTTGCAGTAATTTCACAGATACTTAATCTGATCCAAACCCATAACCTCTACTTGTCTACACATAACACTTATAATAACCTTAAACTAAGAAGTAACACCAAAATTTAATGTCTTATGATGTGAGCGCACATTTTTCAGCTTTTCTAATTTATTTATATAGCACCTGTTCACAAAAAGAGTCACCTTCATATTATAAGATAAAGACCCTACAACATTTTAGAGAAAACCCAATAATCAGACTTGGTGACAGTAGGGAGGAAGAACATTTTAACAGGAAGAGACCTCTGGCTGAGCCAGGATCAGTGAGCTGCAGCAATATGCTGCAACCAGTTGGGGGATGATGGGAAAGAGAAGAGAAAAAAAAAGAAGAATACAGAGAGACAGGACAAAACACAAACTATGGGAGAGAGAAAACAAAAGTGAATGGAATGCAGTAGTGACATAAAAATACATCAGGAGTAAAAAGAAGGGAGAGGAGAAGAAATGCTCAGTGCATCATCATACTTTTAAATACCCTAGGAACCACAAGTAAGCCTGCAGTCTGAGAATGATAATATAACACTTTGAAGTCTTTAAGATATGACGGGGGCTTGATAATTCAGCTCTTTGTACATGAAAAAAAGGGGATTTAAAATTGAATTCTGGATTTAACAGGGAGACAATGAAGAGAAGCTATTATGGGAAACATAAGTAATGCAAGTATACACACACACAGCCATGCTAGAAACTTTAACACAGCTTTGATGCATGACTCAAAACTGATTCAGAACAGAAAACC
The DNA here is from genome assembly GCA_015106735.1 of Paratilapia polleni. NCBI lineage: Eukaryota > Metazoa > Chordata > Actinopteri > Cichliformes > Cichlidae > Paratilapia > Paratilapia polleni. Next base: position 15,832 of record VUQI01038501.1, on the reverse strand, counting down.
ATGTATAATTATTTTAACATACAGTTGCGCAGTATTAGATCAGCATTTCTCTCTTTCTCTGTCTCACATACACATATGCATCAGAAAAAAGCCACACAAATATAATTGGTATTTGACGCACAAAGCAAGGGAGCAGTACAAATACTACAGATAAAAGACATACAATTATGACTCATGAGACTTAAGACTTTCTCTTTCACACACATAGTGTCAGCATACCGGCAGCAGAGTGCTGTGTTTCATCACGGTGTTGACGTTGCGTATCAGCGCCCATTTGGCCTGATCCTTCTCATAGAGCTCCACATAATCCCGACGCTTAAACATCTTCACTTGCACAGTGCTAACTTACATACAAGTACACTCAGACAGTGATATCCAGTGGTAACAGTCTTCTGTTCCAAATAGGAATAGAGGTGATATCCACAAGTAGGAGGGGAAACGTGTCTAAACTGTTCAGATATTCACAGAATTTCAGTTTCTTCTGTATGTTACAGTTTGCCACAAAAACTCCAAAATCTTCGTGGTTTAACAGATTCAATTCCTCCCACATTCAACTCCTGAAGTTCACATGTCACCTCTGTTTCTCTTCCCTGGGTTTATCTAAAATAAGCTGAAATGCCCTTTACATGATGGGAAAAACAATGTTGAGAAAAACAGGTCCAAAATCAGCCATCTTACAGTCGAACAGGTCTATACAAAGGAGCATCCTGGTTTCTGACCTTGCTGAGTCTAAAAATATCTATAAAGAAATCAATTTGAAAACATCCAGTAAGTTTCCACTGGAGTAACATTTTGGGAGTAACAGTCCTCCTGCTCTCTCTCTACATCACACTCACACTTTGTTAACCCATCCCCTGCTGCCCATAGCAACAAGGTGTCACTTCCTCCTCAGGTGTGTCCTATGGTGTTGAATTTCTGCATTGATAAATCCAAAACAGACTCTTATAAATTCTGTAGTTAGCACAGGATAAACTGTCTAAGGAAAATAATAGTCTTTATAATAATGGGCTCATACAAATAAGCTCACCATACACAGTGAGACATAACCCCATGAGAAGCATAATTCACTTTTAGATATGTATAGTGTATGTATAGTATGGTGTAATCTTGTTTTTATATTTTAAAAACATTGCCAACTGGTAACCTAATCTGTGTGCCTGGAGTGGAGGTTGTGTGGCTGTCTGATCACAACCAAATAAAATCTCAATAAATTTTGTATTAAAAAAACAAAGACACATTGGTGTACATATTTGAAACAATGGCTATGTGTGATGTAGACGTTTACTAAACTTTCACTTTTGAACCAAACTTAGCCTGTTTTCAATGCCTTTAAAAAAATGACTTTACACTTTTCAAATTTAGATGTAATGTCTTTTTAAAGACTCTGAGTGGCAGACCTGATTTATACCAGAAAACAGTGTTCATGGACTTTTTATGCTTGGTAGGTGGCCATGAAAAACTTTACACACAAGGACAAATGCTGCAGCACCATATTAAAATTGCAGCTTGATACACAAGCATTTGCATCTCTCCCTTTAGCTCTTTGCCCCATAAAGACAACATTTGACGACATTCCCCGTACCCTTCATGACACGTTTTGACACCTCCGGTATATCAAGAAAGATGTGGTTTGACGACCATTAGAACAGGTTCCGGGTTTTTCCAAGGGCAGCTCTAGTAAGATGTATATGGGTTACTCCTAGTATGCGTCCAAGGGGGAAAGAGTAAAAAGGAAATGCTGTCTGAGTGGAGTTGTAGACAGCTTTTCTTTAAATCAAAATGGTGACGCATTCACATATTTATTGGGGACCTGTGGGAAGTTACACTTAGTTTCTAACTCATGGTTTAGCAGGTGATATAAACATTTAGAAATAATAAGTCAAATGTTATTTTTTTGCTTATACTTATCGTATTTTGTTTATATTTGTGATTCGTCATGTGATAATTTTCTTCACGTGCTGTGTTGTCCTGTCTGTCCTTCACAAGTCAGTGACAGTGAAGGTAACTTAATCTTACAGATCTACATGAATTGACCTAAATCTCTGATGAACATTTTATGTGGTGCTGGTTTGTAATGTATTAAAATTGTGTGGTAGAGCACTCACCCCACAATGAATCCTACTGACTTTGACCTCTTATTCACCAAATATCCCAACATCTACTGAACGGATTGGCACAGATAATAATCCTTCCTAAATGACATATCCCACTGACTGAGACTTTTCCACAGTATGGGTGGATGGGTTTTGGGTGGATTGCTGTAAATTAATTTAATTTAATTAGCAGTAAGTCTAAAACAGCCTGTCAGAGGCTACTGCTGTTTATGTTTGTTTTTATTTTTGTTTTTTGTCTTCTTCCTCTCCAGCTAAAGAAGAATGCCAGGTGTGTTCAGTATGAGACATGAGATCTGACTCAGGGTTGAGTGTGTGAATAGCTGTTTGAGTGTGTGTTACATATAAGTCACTTTAATTAAGTAAATACTCCGTCTGGCAAACTGAGCCACCTGAACATTACACCACCACGCACCTGTCACACACATACCCTCACACACACACACACACACAGGACATGACAGACTAAGGAGGAACACAAGGCTGATGGCAAACTATCAGAAAGCACATGTTGAATTATTTAACGCAGAGGATCTGTTTGGGTCTCTCTGTCTGTCTTTTATTTCATATTTCCTTTTCTGTCTCTCTCTCTTTCCCACCATGTCTTTCTCTTTTCCATGTTTCAGACATAGCTTCTTTTTTTGCTGTTATTTCTAACAGATAGGTGTATCTTACAGTGCTGATGATATAGTTTAAATTTGCACGGTAACTGATCGGCTTATGGAAACAACATTGAAGTTAAAAAGCTTTTCCACTGATGAGTTTGTTACTTCAGTAGAACTCAAATTACACAACTACAAACAAAAAAATATACTCTATCTGCTACAGGAGAAATTCAAGCAAATCAATCAGCTCTTACAGACAGAGTTTAGTAAATATTATTTCTTATATTTGTAGACTGACATAAAAAAGAAAAAACAGTTTGCTTATTATATAATGGCTTCAGTTCAACAATGTGTCTAAATTTCCTTTGTGGATATTAAATATGGACTGCTTCTAAAATAAGAGCGATTTTAAATGTATTTTTCAGCCACTTTCAGTGCATGCCTTTTTTTTTTAATACTGCAGTGTTACTACTTTAGGAATCTGGATACTTCCTTCTCCATCTACCAGCAACCACAACAACGCAGTGTAATGTTGTTATCTAATGTGTCTGTTCCAGTGTCTCATTGCGGTAATTCATCTCCTTCTAGCTCTCAGCAATCATTGCTGAAAGTGTTGGCACAGTCTTTTTCTTTGTGGGAAATGACCATTAATGTTTTGACTTCACATATTTGTGTAAGCAATGAAGCTGGTGTTTAAAGAACTAAAAGAGGAGAGACATTTCTTCCTTGGGTTTGTCCTTGTAGCAGTGCTTCTCCGCAGTTTTATCAAAGTATTCTAACTTTTAAAGGGCAATGTTCTCAGGATTAACGCAAAAGAAAACTGAAACTGACAGACAGGGTAAAAGTACTTTAACCCAGACTCAGGGTTAAACTAAAGGCACATAGAAGGCATGAAAATCCATCCATCCATCCATTTACTTCCGCTTATCCAGTTCACGGTTGCTGTGGGGCTGGCGCCTATCCCAGCTGTCACAGGGAGAGAGGTGGGGGTACACCCTGGATGGGTCACCAATCTGCCACAGGTCTAACACATAAAGACAGACTTCATGCTCACATTCACACCTACGGCCAATTCAGAGTCACCAATTAACCTAACATGCATGTCTTTGGACAGTGGGAGGAAGCCGGGGTACCCGCAGAGAACCAGTGCAAACATACAAACTCCACATAGAAGGGCCCAGCCGACCGGTGGATGTGACCCAGGACCTTCTCGCTGTGAGGCAACAGTGCTAATCACTGTACCACCATGTCACCCTGGGTGGCAACATTAATGTGGGAAACATTAATGATTAATTAATGGACGCATGATTGGCTGATGTCAACTGATATTTATTGGTAGATATTTTGGGGGAAGTATATGATAAATCCCCTTACTCAGAGGTAGATAGATGCCCTGTAGCTATGCATACACCACTACACATTTGCTGCCAACACATTCAGTGTTACCAGTAATATAACCATTGTTAGCTAATTTTAAAGAATAAGTCTGGTGGCACTTTTCATAATTTCAAAATCTTATTTAAAGACCAAAACCAACAATTGCTCAAACCTAATATATCTTATTTTTCCGAGTGATGGAGCTCTATAAAATTTATTTTTGGAAATGATTTTAACTATATCAACCTGTCCAAGGTGTATCCCACCTCTTGTCCAATGACAGCTGGGATAGGCTCAAACTGAACCAAATACAGAATGGCCTAAAAACTGCATTCTCTCTAAGGGCCAGCAATTGTTAAGTGATTGTTGAAAATGTGGACAGACACATTTCCACATGAACTCTCATACTGTACAACTACATAAGACAGTCTGGCCTCACTGAAACATTTAACCACAAATGTGTTTCAGGACAGCATCCCCCCATGGCAACCCTCAGTCTCACATTAACAGAGGCTTTTTATAGAAGTCATTCAAAGATCAATGAAGCCTCCAGGTCAACTAACCAGACAGCAAATGGGGACAGCAACGGGGTAATTCATGACCCACTGAACATCACAGTGAAACCCATGTGATGAACCAGAATATCCAGATAAGGTCTGCATTTTTTAAGAGAACTCATTGTGTGTTTTCTTATTTTCTGTCATATATACACACTGAGCCAATGGAGGATGCCCTCATTAAAGAAGAAGAAAACAAAAGTTTCAAATAATAAAGTCAGCATATGTGAAAATAATCCCTCTAAGTTACAAAATTGGGCTTCACACTGCTCTAAATGCTCTGTTTTAGAGGGGTTTTTTTCTACACTTGGTGATAATCTCAGGAACAGGGCTTTGACACAGAAGCTCCACTTACCTGATGTTCAAAGCTTCTGTTTATAAGAGGCAGCCAATCAGATGAAAGCTGCCTTAAAGGGAGGAGGAAGGAAGCTAAAACAGCTTGTTTCAGACAGAGAATGAACTGAGGGCCTGCAAAATGTATAGAATAAGGATTATTTTGAATATTATTATTATTATTACTATTTTCTGAATCATGAAAAGCTACTTTAGTAGAGTCTAAGAATAAAAATATAGACCTGGAAATGAGGAAAATAAGTCCCTTTTAAGGAGCCTAGAGGTCTGCAGGTTTTAGAGGAAGCCATAATACTTAAAGATTACATCGCTTTTTCAGTTAAGTGTAACTTAATTCAATTCAATCCAGTTTTATTTATATAGTGCCAAATCACAACAACAGTCCCCTCAAGGTGCAGTATAATTAAGGGTAAAAACCCTACAAGGACCCTACAACTTAGAATAAAGCAGTAGTCTGGCCTTTCTAAAAAACAACATTACGTAAATTCCTAATAGTTCACTTTCAAACCTTTTTTCTTAAAATGGAAAATTATATATTTTAATTAGATCTGCTATAGTATTATCACCTTCATGGCTGATTTAAATAAGAAAAAAGTTCAATATTATAAAACATGACAAAGAAGAAAATTTGAGCTTCTACACAAACCTGAAAAATGTGTTTTGTAAAATGTGCCTATTATTTAGATACAGCAAAGTAATATTTCTATCTTGCTCTGTGCTTTGTCCAATGCATACTGATCATAGCAGAGTTAATTTAAAACAACTGAAAAGTCTATAATAGAGAATTAACATGAGCCTGTACAGTACACTACAGCATGAGTGATACACAACACAGACTCATGAAAAGGATGTACACCCTGACTTCTATGAGCTCGCTCAAACTGTTGTTTGGACAACCATGACTAAGACAAGCCACAGTGCTGGTGTGCTGTTGGCGTTGATGTAATGCCCACGCTGCCTGTGGTGGATTGGTGTGTGCTCTCATCATCTCTTTCTTCAGGTAAATAATTCAGGCCTGACACGAGCCAGGTATTCACTTGCAGCTGCTAATGTCTCTCCTGTGTGGAAAGGTAACAGCACACAGATAGAGCACTCTGGATGTCAACCATGAACCTCAATGTCCCCACGCATTACCTCCATGAAAACAGTTATTTGTATCTGAAATGATAAACTGTGAATATACTACATTCTGGTCTGTAGATATTCTTTTAATGCGGTCTAAGTTGTGTAACTAACTTTGTAAAGATGTTCTCGGTAAATATCCCATATTTACTATTGTCTTTACATTGTCTTTTGCTTCAATAAAAAAGCAAACAAACAAACAAACAAAAAAAGAAACCTGAAATCTCTCTCTGTGGATGGAGAGTTTAGTCACACTTTTTCTTCTCAACCAGAAGATGCCATTTTATCCTATCAGTTACTTGGATAACTGATACACACAACATGATTTTCCATGACTTTGGGGGCTGCAAGGATTTAACAACTTTAATATTTGTTATTTGGAAATGTGTCTGATCATAAATTGGTTTGATTTGATGTTACTAAAACTCTGTAACTGTTGTTAGTGAGATTCTCAGTCTAAAGGCTCCCTCCAAGTCATAACTACAGCTTTTAAGTGTCTTGTTACTGTCAAAGGTTCACAACAAGGTATACAAGCAGTTTCCAGGGTGTATAAGTATCAGCTCACCACTACAGACTGCACAATGTCTGTTTGCAGCTCTGAGGCCTTCTTCATGTACGAGTCTGCCCTCTGCTGGAGTTTATGAAACATTATGTTAATTATGTTAAGAGTTAGTCTGAGTATCTCAGAAACTGCTGACCTACTGTTCACTGTACTCAGATGGCCTCCACAGTCACCAGCTCTCAATCCAACAGAGCACCTTTGGGATGTGGTGGAAAAGGAGATTTGAATCATGGATGTACAGCTGATGAATCTGTAGCAACTGCATGATGTTAATATGGACCAAAATCTCCAGCACCTTGCTGAATCTATGCCACAAAGATTTAAGGCAGTTCTGAAGGCAAAGGGAGTCCAACCCTGTTTTTTTCTGCTGATTTGCTTCAAGAATAAACTTGTTACATTATTTTACCTAAAGACAGGCACTCTGTCAGTAACCCTTCTTTGACAGTGAGCTTGCATTTCTTTAAAGTTTTATTTAACCATGAAGTGAAATTCTCAAGAGTCAGAATCTCTTTTGAGAAAGTTTACTGGTCAAGATTTGCAGCATTAACCTAGCATGATTTTAATGGAAGGAGAAACAACCAGAGCTCCCAGAAAAAAAAAACCCACAAAATGGCAGGGAGAACATGCAAACTCCAGACAGAAGGGCCCTGAACCAAACTCAGGACACTCTTGCTGTGAGGTAAGAAAACTAGCCACTCAGGTTTGATTGTATGGGAATAAAGCAGCCTCTAAAGAGCCATTTAGATCATTGCAGGAACCCTGATTAATCCAATAATTTAAGACAAATGTGGACAAGACAGCTATTAGGTGGGTATACAAGCAACAAATGCCCTTTCAGTTCACCCCATTTGCATTTAGATCAGAGTGACAAATCAAAGGTCACAGGATGAGATATGGTGACATGCTAATTGTGCCATAAAATCATAGATAGGGTCATCTTTTTGCTTCACTGAACAAATAACAAAACACTCTGTCTCTGTTCTACCTGGAGAAAGAAACAAAGCAAGGACACACAGCAAGTAGACAGAGAAAATGATCTCATAATAATAAATTCACAATGAGAAAATGTCCACTTTCAGAGTGGAAAACTATGGTGTGCAAATGCAAAGGGAAGTTCTTGGACATTACAATTACAGAGACTTGATAAAGTTTATGTAAATAAGGGAATTGATGCAAATTTGTGATTTAGTGCAAATACACGTATGTGAGTGGAAAATCTTTCAGCTTGGAAACTGTGTGGCTAAAGCATATCAACTCAGATTCTCCCATAGACTGTGGATTCCCTGGGTGCCACTGACAATCAGAAATGGGGGACAAGTTTATTGTTGCCACTTGTGAGCAGCTGAATCTGTATGATTAAATTCTGTGCTCATAGAAAGACAGAACAAAAAAAGCAGAGCCTGGAGATAAGTAGATAATATGTCACTGTCACTGAATTCCAGCTATAGGTTGTATTTTGGAAGGACGTTCTTTAGTTAATATTGAATGACTGGAAAATGAACAAATATATTTTACAAAATGCAATTTGCTAATGTCATGTCCCTCTGCACCCCCTACTGGCTTTGCTGTGGCAGTGCAAGAGACTTTGGGTGTTGCCTGGGTTTAACAGCAAATCGTCTATGCCAGAAAAGTTGTGGCCAAAGGTATGCCTGAGGCTGTTTTCAGAGGGACACCACTTCTTGCAAGACCTCATCATGCTCTCCTGGCTGCCATTTTTAGCTTAGATTACTGAGTAATTTGAAATAAAAACTCTGGTGTCTCTCTCCATTTTATGTTGCACCTTTTGAGCCGGGTCGTAACAGTTAATGGTTCCTTGGCAAATTTAAGTCAATTATCACTTAAGACCCTATTCTTAAGTTCTTAAGACTCTGTCATTTCATCTCAGTCTTAAAAGCTCACTCTGAGATATACCTGCAGCTTTAGGTATCTTGTTTCCCTTTGTGTGGAAATGGTTCCCTAGACGTTATACAAGCTCTCTCCAGGATCTGTATCATTTCACCACTACAGTCTGCACAGTGTCTGTCTGCAGGCCTCAGGCCTTCTTCAAGTAAAGCTCTGCCTTCTGCTGCTGTTCATAAAACCTTTCACTACCAATTGCAAAGCACAGCTCTCTGGAAACTCAAGTAGGCATATTTTGCGAAGTACAGATATCTCTAGAGTGTAGTTTATCACAAATACTGGAATCAGATTGGCTACTTCCATAAGTAGTTAAGAAACAGATGGATGGACAGTTGTTTGGATACTTTCCCTCAATTAAAATAGGGCAGGTGAAAGAAGCAACTGTGCTTATTCTTTTGTGCTATGTGGGCTAATCATCCTGATTTTTCTCCTCTTTCTTACAGACACACACACACACATACACACACACACACACACACACACACACACACACACACACCCAAAAACTGTCCTACTGTAGTTGTTCAGTAAATGAGAGAAAACTGCTGAGTGGAATAAACAAAGGAATGAATGAATGAATGAATACCAGCTCTCCATCACAGTGGATTAAACAAGAAACTTTCAATAACTTTGTAAATGACAGGGTATTAAAATGTGAATATAAGACTGTTTATAAAATAAAATTATAGTCAGTATCATTACTCAGGATGACATTTGCAGTAAAGAGAATCAGAACTCACTGATTTATATGATATTTAATGCTTTTACATTGTGTTTATTGTTTAAATATAATTTTATGGATGGTGGTATTACTTTGATGTCAAGCTTAAAGTTCATGCTGTTTAGTAATTAATAAATGTGAAATGAATAATTAAATTAGCACTCAAATCCGATATAATAGTGGTTATGTGGTAATTTTTGCAAATGTATTTTTCATTTTTAAATGTCATTATTATAGCTTCTTTTTTTATGTATTAGGATTAAAAATTTTACATATTGTATAATTATTCTGGTAGCAGAATAACTATATAATAACTACACAGTACAGTGGACAAACAATTTGATAATACATTTGAATTATATTTGCTATGTAATGCAATCATGCTTCATTTGGACTAACACGTGTTGAGGCTGATGCAGGTGTCTCAGCTCATGTGCACCTCTTCTGTATGAAAGGGGTATCAAATGGACTGCTGACACAACTCAGGGCTTTATAGGTCACTGTGATCTGGTCACATAGTGTTTCCTCTCAAATCTCTCAAAACTTCCCCGATGGCATGAACATACAGCAAACAAATCCGCAGAGTTCAGTTAAGTTATGACTGACTATAGAAATACTATGGTCCCATATACTACAGAGAAAAATATGGGAAAAGGGGCATATCACTTTTGAAAGCAGCAAAATATCTAAAATACCCTATATATAAAAAAAAATAAAGAATTGTGATAAATTATAAATTATCTATATTTTAAAAAGGGGGGAATTCAATATAACAGAACAGACATTTTTGTTTCCCTTTCACAATACCATCTTTAACCAACCCACTTTATCCATACCCTCAAACCACTAACGGGTTAAACCAAGGCAGTGTGGAAATAAACAAACAACAAAAAAGGAATACTGCTAATAAAAATGCTAATGCCCTCTTTTATGTCCTCTTTTTCCCACTTGACAATAAAAAAATAACATATGGTTAAAATCTACACAGATGTGTGTTTATAAATGCTGTTATTATTGCTATTGTTTTTATTACTTAACAAACGTGTTTGTAGTGTTATATTGGCTGATTGGTTTGTTAATGGTAATAGCAAAAATAGGTTTCTGAAACTTTTTCTCTCACATTTTTGTGTTTTCATTTCTGTGTTGTTTTTTTCATTTTGTTCTATATGATTGTCAGTTTCTCACTTTTAATTTGAGTCCATAACACAGAAATGGTAGTATTATGTTTGGATTCAAAGCCATTAATTAACACATTAATGTATGTTTCTAAATAAAAACCATCCAAACCATCCCCTAACTGAAACCCGAGTTTACCTTGATGAGGGTGGTGTATCTGTAGCTGAGGCGGCGTACATTTGGATCCCAGCTCTCCAGCGGCCAATCAGATCCCTTCCTGTTCTTTTTCATTGCCATAGTTACCACATTAACTTCTGCATACTATTCATTACGTGCAAGCATCTATAGAAAATCCTTCACATTGTAATAAATTCTTAATCTTTTCAACCCAGATTTGACGAACCACTACTGTTTATCCACAGTCATCCAAAAAATCATCGAAGAAATAATTCTTCCAAAGTAAACAAAAAAAAAATGTACATAAAAATTCCTTTTCCACGTCATCTTCCACATTCAACAGTTACTTCCACATTCAGCAGTTATTTCCAAAGTTTCTTCTCTCCATAATGGAAGTAAAAATGTCCTGCTGCTGAAATATTACCCCAAGGTAATATTTCACATAAAACCACATAAAACCACTAGAAGGTATACCAGGTACAGCACAGTTAAAGTCGCACACACACGCTTCATGTCCTGTTCAGTTTGGGTACACCTTTGCAGTCTGGATGGAGGTCAGAGTGTGTCTGATGAGACAAACATCCACAGAAGAGATGGGTGAGGTACTATCTGAATGTAATTGCTCATTCTATTGGCTTGCCCTATTTGTGCCTCCACAGCAGGGGAATGCTGTCAGAGCTCATTAGTCGATCAGAAAAGCAGACAAGTTCAGCAATGCATTAACTGAGTATCAAAGCGGCCGACACTAAGGCAGTGCATGCATACACACACACAAGCTGAATTTGGTTGATTTCCCTGCTTGGAGTGTATGCATGCTTTTGATGAAAAAGGGAATTAAGTGGGAATTATGCAGCTTGATGAGTTTTTCTTTAAAGTGGATCTATTATAATTTTTCTTATTTTCTGTCATGTATGTATGTATGTATCTATCTATCTATCTATCTATCTATCTATATGTATATATATCTATAGATAGATAGATAGATAGATGCTCATATTAAACATGACAAAAGATTCAAATAATGAGGTCAGCTTGTATGCGAGCAATTCCTGTGAGCCAAAAAGACTGCTCTAAATACATGGTTTCAGATATTTTTTTCTACTCTTGGCTCTGTATGATGTCACTGATAGCACACATCTCTGATGTGCTCATCTCAGGCACACAGCTCTGGCTGTGAGCTCAAAAGCTCTGCCAACTGGCTGTTTGAGCAGGCAATCAGAAGAAAGTTGGCCTAAAGGGAGTATGAAGAGAGAGGAACTAAAATGGCTGGTTTCAGATAGTGGATCGACTGAGGCACTGCATCATGGCCAAGTATGAGAAAAACAAGGATTATTTTACACTGTGAATCATGCAAAGCTACTCTAGTAGAGTAAAAGAAAGAAAAATATGGAGCTGAAAATTAGTAGAATAGGCCCCTTTAATGAGTGTTGGATCTTCACTGCAAGGAGCTGCAGAAACACACACATGCAAGTGGCATATCGCAAGCATAGTTTACAAAACTACATAATTTCAGCTGTGTATATGTGTGTGTGTGTGTCTGTGTTTTACCTGCTGTAAAATGACCATGGCTCTGGTTTTTATTCTTATGACTGGACATCAGCAGTCACCTGTAGACCCTAATAAAGACAGAGTGAAAAAGACACTCATTTATCAAGACAACTGGCTTAAAATACATGAAAAATGATAATGATTCAAATGTTCATTTTACAGTAAATGTATTATTATGTATATTATTATAAATGATACATTATAAGGTATTTGGTCTGACATAATTAAAAACAAACATATTAGACAAACTAGACTGAAGAAAAGAGACTGGCACAACCTCATTGCAACAAAAGTGATTTCCAGTTAAGGTCAGTCGCATGAACAAAGTTATAAAATAAACTCTGAACCAAAACAGTTGTCTTAGTTTTGATCTGGGTTGTGTCAACATGGCTCCACATTGTAAGGCATTGCCTGAACAACTGAGAAACCAGACTGTGAGAAGCTGCCATACAGATAATAACAGAAAGTGTAGTGGCCTTGAAAATGACCTTTTACTGTTTTTAAATGCTCACTTGGCAAAGGGATTATCTGTGGAAACTGGTGTTTTATTAATGATCTGACAACATAAAGGACATTTACTGAAACAAACCTCTACTGGAGGGCTCCAAGAAGAACACAACTGCTTACACATGGCACAAAAATGCAGTATGAAATTTTGCCAAAGATCATGAAAAGAAGCCCGATGAAAACTGACAGTGCATTCTTTGGTCAGATGAACCCAAAATAAATTAGTTTGGGTCAGATGAGGTCCAGAATGTCTGGCATGGATGAGGCTAGGACCACCACAGTGACAAAACAGTGCAAAAACATGGGGAGAGAGTGTGCTGATATGAGTGCAAAAGGTAAGGCAGGGCAATTATAGAAGGCACAAGGAAAAGTTTTAAATACTAAAAATACTGACTGAAAATATATCAAAAACTTTGGCAGAATATGAGTTTTCAAGTTGACATTAATCCCAAGTACAAGAACAACACAAGAGTTTTTAATGAGGAATGAAGAGACAACTAAGATCTGGCCAAGCATACACACACACAGCAAAGATGCATGAACACCTGAGTATTGTGCTACAGTAAAAAGGGATAATTGGGTTTGTTTAGTTTGGGTCACACAAGCAAATACTGTTGATATGTGTGTGTGTGTGTGTGTGCGTATATGTGGATGGGAATTAGTCTTAGTATATTATTCAGCCTCCCCTTAATGAGGCTGATCCTTTGACTTTTTGACATATTACAGCTGTGAAACTTCAACCTCATTAGATGCTTTGTTTGGGCTTCTCTTTGAAACACAATTCAGCTTCGGTTACACCAGAGTCAGCGCTCAAAACAGAGTCTGGGTTTAACCTTAAAGACCTCCCTTATATCACATTTCATCTACAATGTTCTCCAGTGTGTCAGGTGTTTAGTGAAATTCGGTGAGGAAGTTATGTTATTTGATTTCCAGCAGCCTTCTTTTTGTTCACTTCACAAGTTTCCTTAGAATCAGAATCAGAATCAGCTTTACTGGCCAAGTATGCGTACACATATAAGGAATTGGGCTCTGCTTTTTTTCTTTTTTCTCAATGTACTTAACAGAATAGACAATCAGATAATACAGACAATAACAACATGTATAGCATATTTATATGTGCAGTGGTACAAGGGTGCAGAGTGCCAACATGTTGGAATAATTTATGGAATAAATAAGTGGTGGATATTTAGCATTTCTACCAAAACCATGTCTGAACTATGTGTCTGGAGTTGTAGTAATCAGAGGGTTTTCTAATGGGTGTTAATATGGACATGAGATCTTTTTCTATGCATTAGTGAGTTTGTTTTTTAAAATTTAACAATCACCTATCAGATGACACACAGTGTGATACAGAAAATGGCTGTGTGCACCTTTCACGAGTGTTTACAGTCACAGTGAAGTATGTCCTGCATATGTGCTGAGTTTACTGTGACCTTTTGGGCAATGCACAATTTTTGGTCCACTACTAAAGTAAAAGTACCAATGGCACTGAAAATGCAAGTAAAAGTATGCAAGTACAATCAGGTTAATATACTTAAAGTATTAGGTAAAATACACTGTGCAAACAAAATCCCCCATGTGACGGCTGGACTACATATTTTTTACTATGTTTTTCATTATTCATTCATTAACATGAAACCAGGGCTTTCCTGCTATATTTAGTAGTTTTAAGTATTTTGTGTAAAACTGCTACTAATGATTATTTTCATCAGGGATTTATGCTTTGGGGTTTATAACATTTCTGAAAATGCTGGATTTATCAGCTCACACCTTGAGTCAATTTTATTATAGCTAACTGAAATAAATAAAACTGAAACAATATTGTGTACTTACAAAAATAAAAAAAAAGACAACATAAAAATGTAGGAAATGTCTTTATTCTTCATCATTTCATTCAGTTTTTTCAGCAATGAGGTGGTTTTGGCACATATTAGGTTTGGGGTGTCAACATAACAGTGACTAAATTGTCATTACAAAGCTGTGTTTGTATTGTAATGCTTATTCCTCAATTTTTTTAATCTCACCCTGACACACCTGACACCTATACACAGAAACTGAAACTAACACAGGAACTGCTAAAAAAATTAACGAAAACTAAATATTTTTAAACACTAAAAACGACTGAAAACGAAAGTAAAAAATGAAAACTAATGAGAAATGCAAAACTATAATAATATATGACCTCAACAATATTAAAACAAATAAAAAAGATACTGAAATAATTTTAAAGGTAAGTGGATAAAACCATGAAATTATCCAAATATAAACTAAATACTTTTTGAATATCCTGTTGACTTGTGTTACACACGCCCTCAGTGCATCAGCACATCCATCATCCTGCTACTGTCCTTTTGTCATCCTCATTAACTTGCTCTCTCCTCTCTGATTTATTTGTAGTGCTGATTGGCGGCAGAAGGCTCATGCACGCATATAAAGCCAGAGAAGCTGGAGCATGGAGGTGGGCGGCTGGCATCTCGGTCCCTCTCTTTTCTTCCCTCATCTCCATTAGCACTGGCGTTATTCCTCTGTTGTCTTTGCAGTTTTGTTTGTTAATTATGAGTTGAGTTGGGAGTTACTGGCAGTCCTGTTTTCAGTTTTGGTTCTATTAGTTTAGATCATTAATATTAGTTTAGGGGAGAAGCCGGCCCATTGTGCGGTTGGTTCCTGGTCTCCTTCCTCTTTTGTTTGTTTTAGCTGGGGCTCCCATTTCCCTTATTCCTGTTTGTTCTTTGTAAGTAATTATATTTTCATTATTAAAAGTCTGAACTGCAGCAGCGTTGTGGCATCTTATATATTTTGTTCCCTTTGAGACATGGAATTAGTGACCGTAACAAGTTGTAAAAACTGTTGTCAGATAAAACTAGTGGAATAATGCAAGGAGTTTCAGTAAATTTAAATAGATCAACAGACCACAGCTAAACTACAGGATGTAAATAAAGAGCAGAATTCAATTTCAGCTCAGGACTTATTGTTGCATTTAACTGTTTCTTTCTTTTGTCCTTTGTTTCTCGTGTCTCTCTCCCTGACTGACCTTTGCTAATTCTCCCGTGACTTAAAGGTCACAAAAAATGTCTAATAATAACAATGGAAAGAATTACCTCTCTCTCTCTCTCGCTCTCTCTCTCTCTCTCTCTCTCACATACACACACACACACACACACACACACACACACACACAC
>VUQI01038499.1:26815-37351 GCA_015106735.1 Paratilapia polleni | reverse complement strand
ATGGATGCCGTTTTTGCCCAGTCTCTTTCTTATGGTGGAGTCATGAACACTGACCTTAACTGAGGCAAGTGAGGCCTGCAGTTCTTTGGATGTTGTTGTGGGGTCTTTTGTGACCTCTTGGATGAGTCGTCGCTGCACTCCCAAGTTTTCGCCATTTGTGGATAATGGCTTGCACTGTGGTTCGCTGGAGTCCCAAAGTTTTAGAAATGGCTTTATAACCTTTTCCAGACTCATAGATCTCAATTACTTTGTTTCTCATTTGTTCCTGAATTTCTTTGGATCGCAGCATGATGTCTAGCTTTTGAGGATCTTTTGGTCTACTTCACTTTGTCAGGCAGGTCCTATTTAAGTGATTTCTGATTGAGAACAGGTGTCAGTAATCAGGCCTGGGTGTGGCTAGAGAAATTGAACTCAGCTTTCCAAAGATGTGATCAACCACAGTTAATTTATGTTTTAACGGGGGGCAATCACTTTTCCACTCAGGGACATGTAGGTTTGGATTTTTTGTTTCCCTTAATAATAAAAACCTTCATTTAAAAACTGCATTTTGTGTTTACTTGTGTTATCTTTGTCTAATATTTAAATTAGTTTGATGAACTAAAACATTTAAGTGTGAAAAACATGCAAAAAAAAAAGAGAGAGAAATCAGGAAGGGGGCAAACACTTTTTCACACCATTATATATGTTGGAACTCCTTCCAGACTCTTGCGAAATCATTTCAGGTGGCAATACCATGAAGTTTGGTAACCCTTAAATCTTTCCCCCTTGGAGTAACCAATATACATCTTACTAGGGCTACCCTTGGGAAAACCTGGAACCTATTCTAATGGTTATTAGTATTATTAGGATTGATTGATGATTATTATGATTGATATACTGGAGGTGTCAAAACTCATCATTAAGGGTATAGGGGGTGTCGTCAAATGTCCACTTTATGGGGGAAGGCGTTAAATGAGTAGCTGTGTCCATTTTGCTGCTGGAACAAAGTGGTGTACTTTTATCTACCAGCTAAGGTTCTGATGAAACCGCTCTGAACAGAATGCATATTTATGTGAACTTTCTTGCTGAATGTTGCTTGCCAAAGAGAACTCAAAATATGTGAACCTACTCTTTGCACTTTAAACTTTGAAACATAATCTGGTTGTACCACCTAGTGACATTTTACCATAGCCATCAATTAGTCATTATGCAGCTTCACTCACTTGTACCCTGTTTTATTGAGTATTGTTTTGTTCTGTCCTCAGTAGAGAGTCTACAGAGTTTACTTTGCTACTTTTACTCCAACCAAAACTTTCTGCTGTATAAAATGGGTACAGCAGTGGGAAAACAAACCCACCAAGAGACACTACTTTATTAGTTTTGTTTTCTACATACAGTCAAAACTTTTCTTATTTGAACATAGAGGGGCACAGAAGAAATACATTTAAAACTGTTGGTCTAAGGCATCCATTCTATGGTTGCATAATAAAGATCTATCCCATATTGTTAGGTTGTTGGTCTGTAGCGGCTCATGGTAAAGTTAAATTCTTGTAATTAGGAGGTTAACATAAACATTTTGATCAGATTGTGGTTTTAATAGAAAATTAATCATTCAAAAGTCAGGGTGAAAGTCTGAATTGTTAATGTTTGGAAATTTTTATGTTGCTTTATTGAAAGTTGTGTGAAAAGCTAGCCATTACAAATGGCATGGTGTCTTTTAATCCAAGGGATGGTACCAAACATTGGATTTGGCTGTCACATTAAAATGCTTTATTTTTGATATAAACAGTTTTGAGGATAAAAGGTGTGATGCCTGGCTCCAAGGACTGTGAGTTATTAATGTGGATGTTTTTTTTCAGTGCCAAAAACAAAGAAGCAGAAACCTAAAGACTGTTGCCAAAAGGTGAGCACATTCCCTATTTGTTTGGTTTATTTAAGAGATCACTGTAAGGTGGCAGGTTACAGTGAAAAGTAAGACTGTAATTTCTCCCTATGTCAAAGGTGACACATGTTGCTGGTAAACAGATGTTGGAGACAGCAGATTTAACAAAAGCATTAGTCAAGACTTGTCAGCCTCTTCCTCTTGAGCAGTCTCTGGAGGAAGCAGAGAGGAAAGGCCACTCAACACACCATGATACAATCCTGACCTGTGATGAGCTCACTTTATCACCTCCAGGTAATGCTAATGTCTCCTTTTTTGTACCTCTTCTAATAATGTAAGATTTGTCAGGAAAATATTTCCCAGCCTCTTTTGCAAAGATCTCTGCACATGGTTCTTTATTTCTCAGTATTTACTGAGAAGTAAAGAACCTTTTTATATTGTGGTACCACAATATAAAGCACAATAACCCTACTTTACCTTACCTTAACTACCACCTGTTTACCTGACAGGCTAGAAAAAGGACCAGTTACCCTCCCCCAGCTCCTGGTTTGGAGTATAACACTCACGCTGCTTCATCTCGCCTTTAGTTGGTTTTACTGTACAGTAGCACTTGTGTGTTTATGTAAATGCACAGAAGTTTCTTGTATCTCATAGTCGTAATGTTTTGATGAATTCCTGTAATTTACTGTTTGCCAGATTTGTCTGCCCTTTTATCCCCCATGGCATCTCCTGGAGTTACACTGGACTGGGCTGCTGCAAGATTTGAGGTACTTCTGATGAAATGAAATTGAATTGAATTGAATTGAAATGACAAATCTCCGCTGACAGAGACAACTGTTACAAAGTCAACTTTATAATATTGCACAATTTCTAATCTAAGATGAACAGTTTGTGTTAGCTGTTAGATACACATTTTATCGTATGTTAGGACATACAGTATGTTGTATACATGTGCGCCAAAACTACTACTGACAGGCTGGAGGTCAATGCCAGCAACTGATTTAACAAATGATAGGCCTGAATGTTAATGAAGAGACCTGTATTAGAAACTTGTAGCCTGGCAGAATCAGCAATGTTTCTTCTCAGTTTGTTCCTATCAGTTCTTAACACCCACTCACAAAGCTCAGGTCTATCAAAGTAATTTGCAGGCCTTGCTCTGCAGTATGTTTACTTTTGCTGTCACAAACATCCCAAGGCTAGCAACTGGTATTCCTTGAGTAGTCACGTGGGCTCCTCCAGCCTCACAAAAGTCTTGTTTTTGGCGTGTCCTATCCAACTTGTTGCATTTCCAGTATGATACCGATACCTTGGCTTTGTGTATCTGCTGGTACTGAGTAGGGTTATTCCATTTAAGATCAAACAAATCTGAAAAATGTTCCATCTGAAAAATGGTGTAGTAAACACAGAACAACACAGAGCTGAACTGAACAGATTGCCCCCTGTATATCTGCTGGTTGTTGATTAAATCAAAAGGTGCTTCAACAAAGTATTAGTTTAAGGGTGTGCACACTTATGCAACCAGCTTATTGTACTTTTTTTTTTTTTTTTAAATAAATTTTTTCCCCTAACAGATTTGTTTGTTTTTCAATTGAATTGTACAGGTTATAGGTCACATTAAAGGTGGGAAAAGTTTTGAAATGATTTATTGTGGTCTCATTGTTTAACATAAAAAAAAAAAACAGGCATTTTAACAGGGGTGTGTACACTTTCTAGATCCACTGCAGGTGTATCATAAATGCATTTACCTGGTTACTCCAAGTGCTTCTGTTTGCTCTGCATAGCTGTGTAGCATTAACCTCAAGGTTTTAAAACTAAGTTTCACCTTTCAGCAGGGTCCGGTGCTGTCCCCTCTCAGAGACAGCCCACTGCACTCCAAAGATGAGACAAGACCCAGTAAGTCACTTTAAACCACTTACTTTGACATCACCATCTTTAAAAACAAGCGTTTTCTAAAATTATTAGCAAATTTTAAAGTGATTATGGCAGATTTCAGATGCGCTGGAGATTTTCCTGACAGTCAGGTGATTAATGTGCCTTACATCGATGCTACGAGTAAATCTGCTGAGGAGGAAAAACCCCAAATTCCCAAAAAGGTTGGTTTATTATTCCAGAAAACTGTCATGATCACTTAGATTGTTTTGAAAAATTATTCATCATATTAGGATGCAGAGGATGAACAGGCAAACAATAATTTTTTTTATGTATGATGTACTTTTTTTAAAAATATATACTTAATTAGAAAGTGCTACACTTACCTTTAAATGTGCAGTTTGTTTCTACCACCAAAAGGCATTAAATTATTACAACTAACGCTTCTGGAGTGTTTTGCCCTCTAGTGTCCAAAAACCCAATGCATCTTTAAAGTTTAGCCGATGCCAACAAATACATGCCAATTTTTAAAGTGGTTGCAGGTAAACATGTTGATTTGTCGTGTTTAGGACATTGTGCTGAAAAACGCTGAATCTTGGGCGAGACTGGTGAGACTGTCGGTCACTCCAACTGCAATCAAGTCCTCGAAATTGAGCTTCCAGCAGTTCCGTAAGGCTGCCATAGAAAAGGAAAAAGCACTGAAAAAGAAACTGGTGGATGAAAACAAGGAAAGGGAGGCTCCTGAAAAGAGCAGGTGTTCACACAGAAACAGTAAATGCATTCAATGTGAATTTATATTCATATACACCAGGCATAACATTATGACCACTGACAGGTCAAGTGAATAGCACTGATTATCTCTTCATCATGGCACCTGTTAGTGGGTGGGATATATTAGGGAGCAAGTGAACATTTTGATCTCAAAGTTGATGTGTTAGAAGCAGGAAAAATGGGCAAGAGTAAGGATTTGAGCGAGTTTAACAAGGGCCAGATTGTGATGGCTAGACGACTGGGTCAGAGCATCTCCAAAACTGCCGCTCTTGTGGGGTGTTCCCAGTCTGCAGCGGTCAGTATCTATCTAAAGTGGTCCAAGAAAGGAACAGTGGTGAACCGGAGACAGGGTCATGGGCAGCCAAGGCTCACTGATGCACGTGGGGAGCGAAGGCTGGCCAGTGTGGTGCGATCCAACAGACGAGATACTGCAGCTCAAACTGCCAAAGAAGTTAATGCTGGTTCTGATAGAAAGGTGTCAGAATACACAGTGCATCACAGTTTGTTGCGTATGGTCAGCAAAAGGGGGACCAACACAATATTAGGCAGGTGGTAATAATGTTATGCCCGATCGGTGTGTGTGTGTATAATTACAGTTTCCAGCCTAAAATTGTTGCTTTTGGCCTAAGTTTTAAAGATGCCAAAACAAAATTGTGCAGCATGATTGAGTAACTGTATTCCAGTTTTTGGCTGCTAGTAAGCCAAAATGTTATTTATTTATTTATTTTTTCCTCTCATAATAGTTGATTTAAAGAGAGCAGCCTCTAAATAACTAGGGCATTCTCCTTCTAGCCTACAAGTCACATGTAAAGCAGAACAAAATCCACAGCCTGTTAAAGAGGATTCTGATTTGCCTGAAAGTATTTGCACAGAAGTTCCCTTGGATACTCCCAAACATGCTGAGCAGCAAAAGTCTAAGGAAGCACAACCTCTAACCACACAGTCCACTGTAGATAGAGAAAGAGAGCTTGCCCGCAGAAAAGAGCAGGAACGTCGCAGGCGAGAGGCAGTGAGTACCTTTTGTATCTCTTTCAATATGCCATTTTTATTAGATATTAGTAAAAAAAATTGCATTTTAAAAACTGACTTGCTGTTTCTTATTTTATATAGATGTCTGGTATTGACATGACCATGCAGCGGGACATCATGGCTACATTTGAGCTCAACCTGGACTAAAAGTTCACTGGGATTTATCTGAAAGTGGCTTCTGTTTGTTTTCTTGATAAATAATCAAATTCTTTCCTTCATATTCTTTGTGTATGTCCTTAAACCTTAAAATAAATAAATAAATGAATGTTTCATTGTCAGGGGGAAAAATGGTAACTTGAGCCCTTTTCAGATATGGGATGTGTAACATTGCTGTGATGTCAATCTGTTGAAAGTGATGTTCTGTTCTTCAGACATGGGTCTCTGTTGTGTTAATGTTCATACAGAGATTTCAATCAGACATTTGTATGGCAGCGATGGAGAAAACCACAGTATGCACGCAATATTTGCACTTATGGCAACAAGCAAATTAAGCATTGTCAAGTTTAGTGAAGTGTTTGCAAACCTCTGAACATTTTAGTTCTCTCTGCCATTATTACTAAGAGCACAGTCTTGTTCTGTGTGTGCTGCTCAGAGGAAATTGAGGAGTAACGTTTTAATCTTATTCCATATTAGAAACTGCTGTTGAAATAAAATGTCATTATGTACATGTTATTGCAACTCCCAAAGTAGTATGAAAGACATTTGTAATCTTGTTCCTGCCTTGATATTTGGATTCATCAGAGTTGAAAATTGTAGCGACTTAGCGAGACTGCTGTCATAACTATGACAGAAAAGTGACTCTTTGAGACATGTAGGCAAAATGTTGAGATGCCATCAGATTAATGGAAAGGAGTGCACGTCTAAAAGGGGCTTTAAGTACAAATTGGTCTGGTCCTTAATTAGCATTTGATGAATCTGCACTAATGCACTCTTGAATTTGGCATGACTGGGATTAAAGTGCTTTCATAAAGACAAACCTGAATCTAACATTTCTGGCATGTTTTTCTGTACTGTTCATACAGAAGTGGATGGTTGTGTGTGTGATAAGCTACTTCATACACCCATCCACTGCACCTTGTTGCACCTTGTGTATGATGCCTTGTTGTGTTGTCTACTGAAACGTGCAGTGTTATTCAGTTCTTGTTATAACTCATCCCATAAGTGTATCTTTACTATATTTTTGTTAATCCTGAATCAAAAGTATTGGAAATGTAAACAGAACACTGGTTTATGTGTTGGAGTCGCATGCTTACTTCCTGTGACTTCTTTTTCTTTCATAAAACATTCTTTCATAAAAGACAGTGGATATTTTGAACAAAAAAGAGTAGAACCTTACCAAAGTTTTCTTTGTGGGATTGACTTAATCTCAGTTTCTAATTTGCTTGAGTACTTGAAAATGCCAAACACTGTGCTAACTGTACATGCACTGCACTGCACTTTGTTGTTCATGCAGTTTTGACTGTTCCAAAGTTGGTTTGGGCATTATCAGTATATTCTGTGTGTTACAGTTTATAAGTTAAATTGCAAAGTTTTTTGTTTTGTTTTTTTTTTTTACTCAAAACAATAAAGCTATTTTCACTAAACAATCTGCATCACTTTATCAAAATGTCAAGTTATTGTAGAAGTGCAGTTCATCATAATGCAGATTCTCTCCACATCATCATGTAAGAGTTGAACATCTGACTACCAGAATACACACAACACTATTGGTAACTTTGTTCCCATTCATTCTTAGTCCTGCATATCACTTCATAGTGTAAAATATAACCCAGCTCCTGCAATTATTTGTTAACTGAGCTGCAACTTTTACTTCGCACTCTCTACTAACTCCCAGTGGCTGCTGAGGCTGAAAATCCTGATAGTCTAACTGATAGTTTTGCTGCATTCTTCCTTTTAACATAATGTGGAAAGTATAAAATAAGTGTGCAATGTAAGATGTACAACATACCAGTTTGATGCAGCATATGGTTTTGTAGCTGAGGCAAACTTTTTCAAGAGGTGCATATTTGAGTATAAATGCATTATTCTTCTACACTGATGATTTATTTAACTTACTGAAATATGAAGGAGCAACAGAACATGAACTTGATGAACCTGCACAGGTGATGAGGACAAGCTGGGGTGGGAATGGTGAGATTAATTCTATTTTTGAATGAGTTGACATTTATACAGTCACTGATAATGTTAGAAACCAACAGAAGAAAGGTTTACATTCACACTTTTACATTGTGCTTGATATTTAGCAAAGTGTGGAATGTGCACCTTTTAATTTTTGCCTATTTCCAGAACCACATTTGTTACAATTTAATTGTTTGCTTTCAAACAAAGCAAGTTGGAAATAACAGGTGATATCCAGCATACTTGTTGCTTTGTTTTTCAACAAGGCTCCTTTGGATCCCAGAGGATCTGCTACCTGACATGCACAGGACACCCCAGAAGTCCCATATCCATGCATCTCTGTGCTAGAGCTGGTTAGTTTACATGAGGGATAAATCTACACAATACTGGGCATGTAATCAGTCATTGAAGACAGTTGATGTCATACAACGGCTGTGTGGCAGGAGGTGGACCCAAATGCAGGACTCAGAAACCCAGGAGTAACTCAAAACACAGCTTTATTACTGTAAGTCCAAAAATACAAAGGTCCAACAGAGAAACTGGGCAGGTACAGGGAACCCAAAACTAGAATACTTAAGTAACACAGAACAGGAGAGCACACAACCATGAGGGGACGACGCGACAAAGGACCAATGAGAACTGAGACAATATAAACATAACAGGGGAATAGGGAACAGGTGGACCAAATCAGGGATGAGGAGACAAGGAAGCTAAGCCAAACTCAAGGCACAAAGAACAACAGTTACCAAAATAAAACAGGAAGTAAGACACAAGAGAGAGAAGCCAAAACTTGAAACAGGGAGGACAGAGGCAGGAGAACACAGGGACAAAGACGAGACAGAAGGGGAAACAGAACAGAAACACAAAGGGAACAAACTAAAGGATAACCATTACCACATACGTAACTAGAATCAACAGAAGACTTAGCTAACCATCAGAAGAAAAACAAGCTCTCCAAACTCCAAGATACAATGGACCAAACACAGGCGTCACTGAAGAGATTAATATGAATAGTTCCCACCAATATACAAAAGAAACCAGGAACAAAACTTAAATATGATTCATTCTCAAAACCAAAAGGAATAATAAATTCACAAAACTCAAAACCCTGGGTCCAAGACCCAGAGACCATGACAGTTTAAAATGATTTCAAATATCTATATTACAGATACATTGGAATAAGTAGATGAAATTACATAAAAATAGTAATACTTAAAAATACCATATATATTACACAAATATAAACAAAATAGTATGTATACATTTAAGAGGTGTGAACTTGCATCCAGTATTGGTCACACTGTATATTAAACTACCCTTTATTGAGGCTTTGTGAGTTCTGACTGGTTTTAGTCATGGTAATAATTCTGTTACTGAAGATTCAAAGACCAGTTATAAAGTGTAAGAACAAATTTTGGGTTAGAAGGTCAGAAATCTCTGGCTCATCTTCTATTTGGTAAAGCTACAATCATGAAAGAAATAAGAAATAAGAAAGATAAGAAATTAATAAATGATTAATGAGCTTTTAATAAATCCATTGGATTTAATAATATATGATGTCCTTTTCTTAAATGCATTGAAAATTAGAATCTAAATGTCTGAATGTCACAGTAAATATCTTCAATATAAATGTAATGTAGCTGTAAATATGTTGTAATATTCACATAAGTAAAACAGAGGGGTAAATATAAAAAGTTGGGGGGTTTTTTGGTAAAGGGGGTAGAAATCAGTTGCTTGGTGCACCACATATTATGCTTCAGGCATGTACAAACAAATCAGTATAGGTCATGGAAATTATCATCACATATTTTGATTCTGACAAAAGCTTGATTAAAGTCCTCAATTTAAAAAACAAAAAAGAAACATGTCCTGGAAGATTTAAAGCAGGAACACCCCTATCACTGAAATGTTGGTCCCATCCTTGTTTTGTAAGTAATGTGTTCAGGCAAAGTGCTTCTCTTACAATATCTTTGTTCAGCTTCACAGCTGCCCCATAACCTCATCAGGAGTATCTCCTTGTGTATCTCCTGCTAAATGTCAAGTGGATTTTCTAATACTGGCAGTTACATGTTATTTTAGTTTTGCTGCACTGAGAATTTTTTTTCCTTGTGAAGCATCCAAACTAACAAAATGTTGAAAGAAAGGAAGGGTTAGCGGACAAGACAAAATATGGGAGAGTACATAAATAAGTAATAGACCTTCTGTTGGTTAAATAAAGTTGAGTTAAAATCGGGGGAAACCTTAAAGGTTCCACATGTTTTTGCCTGGTTGAGATGGGGGGATTGGATTAACGTTTTTTAAAGTTTTAATTGATTTAGTTAAAACACATAAATGAAAGTCTAACATAGTTTATTCTCCTCAATATATATATGCTATTTCTTTTTACAGTGCATTTAAAAAATATAAATTCTGTTTTAGTTTCCTGCATTTTGCCATCGTTGGGCCTCCATATGTTGGCGTTAGCGTACAAAGGTCTTGATCAGTTCCACATATCCAGCCACGTGAGCGGTGAAGCTAATCCAAAGTCGGTTAACTGGCGTGTGATGTGTGTTATCTTGTCTCCAGTTGGGATTTCTGGCGGAACAATTGACCTGCTCGTGTCTGCGTGTGATTTACAGGACTTGACAGTCACACACCTGTGACACTGCATCTCATTAACATATCAATGCGCAGTCACAGTCTACCTGCTAATTAAGCTGGGAAACCGCCACTTATTGTTCATGAACTGGTTGGTGAGATAATTTGAAATATCTATAATTATTTCACTGATGAACTGAAGTCACGCAGGCTGTGTTTTTATCGCAGCCTTGTTGCCATAACAGCGGCGTGAAGCCGTGGTGCTTTGCAGTGATTTTTTTTTTTTTTTTTTCGGGGGGTTTTTTTTCTTG
>VUQI01038499.1:0-17000 GCA_015106735.1 Paratilapia polleni | reverse complement strand
TTTTTTTTTGTTTTTTTCTTGTTTTTTTTTTTTTTGTTTGTTTTCTTTTTAACCATAAGTGACCATTTATGAACCAGAGGGTGGAGTGCTGAAATAGCAGCTAACACTAGTAAGCTTTCTTTAGCAGGCTGCATCTGTAGCCTAGATCTATGGTTGCATTGCACAGACAGGGATACCTGCTAGTTAAATCTTTGAAAAGAATGCGCTTTCCCAGTGTATTAGTTGGTGGTGCCAAATCAAAGTCATGAAGTTCCAGAGTTGAATACCAAAAGTTAAAAAGGTAGCACTAACAGAAAATTATGTCCATGTCAACAAACATGCTAATCTTTTGGCTAAATTACTCTAGACCAAAGGCCTCTAGACCGAAACGTTATCATGTTTGTTAACATAGCTGGAATAAATTGGTGGGGTTTATCAACTTTTTCCTGGAGTTTTTTGGAGTGCTGCCTTTTTTACCTTTGGGTATTCAACATTAAAAGAGATAGCTGCTAATTAATGCTATGTAGCTTACAAATAAAATACTAGAATTTCACTCATTAAAAGTGGAGCACAAACCTTTTGAACAGGCTGTACCACACAGTAAACCATATTAAAATGCTCCAAAAGGCATCAACACCTCAAACAGGCTTGAATTAGCTGAGGTGGAGCCTAGCAGACAGCTGGCAGCTATAACCACCTGAGCAGGCAAAGCACATTAGTACATTTTAAACAGGTGAGTTATATAAAAATTCAACCCAGTACAGCTGTTATGAAGGGCAAAATTAGCTATAGAGACCCAAACTGTTGTACCTGGCCGTATTTCTGCTTTATAGTTGGGCATTTGAACATGGGTGCCTATGGATAATGACTCGGTTTTTGGAGCCAGCCTCAACTGATCATTAGAGGACCTGCAGTTTTTTGCACTACTATGTTGTGTTCACTTCTGAGCCACAGAGATTGCTGCTTGGTTTTAACATGAGACTTGATTACCTGTCTTGTTTGACAATAACTGTTTTAGTTTGAATGTTCATTTCTTCCAAGGTTACAACAGATGTTGCCTTGTTGGCCATGACTGGGGTGGGACCATAGCATGGCTGTTCGCTATTCACTACCCCGAGATGGTGACGAAACTCATTGTTCTCAACTGTCCACATCCGTCTGTGTTCACAGGTATGAGTTCAGTTTGTTGTGCTGGAAAACCAATTTTCTCCATACTAATTAGGGAAGCTCTGGTTTGACTCTTGGGTTATTACCGTAATTATTAACGTTAATTAGGACTGGTTATTACTTCAGTTGCATATTTGCATCCATCTGGCAAATCCTCTTCTGCATTAAGAGCAAGATGATGAGACACTAATTAGAGAAGGCTAATATGAAGCTGGAACAGCTGGTTTAACTGGTGCAGACAGAGAGGCACTGAGTTATCATGTCCACGACAAACTTGCCCTGTAATTAATGTCGAGGAACTAAATGTCTCGTCTCCTCTCCTCTCCTCTCCTCTCCTCTCCTCTCCTCTCCTCCTCCAGATTATGCCCTGCGTCACCCGAGCCAGCTGCTGAAATCCAGTCATTACTTTTTCTTCCAGCTGCCCTGCTTCCCGGAGCTCATGCTCTCCATCAATGATTTCAAGGTGGTCTATTGTGTGTTGTGGGCTTTCAAGGTCAAGGTTGTGTGTGTGTGTGTGTGTGTGTTACTTTGTGTATCCATGTATGTGCATTTGTGTACCTTGCACGTTACTACAGTGTCAGTCTATTTTTGGCATTTGCATCAGTCCAAACTGCAGGAAATATGTAGATTATAGATTATTAGAAAATAATATCTTGACCTTGTCAGTAATTAGATGTTGAATTTCTTATTTCCTCAGCCTCATTGTTTTATTTTAATTAAATGTAGTTGTATTAAAACTGTTTCCTTAATATGGTTTATTTATCATGTCAGAAGATTAACCAATGTGCAGTTAGTATTTAAACATTCAGAGATTAGTTTCTAAGTTCTGTCAGTACCTCCGGAGCAAAACAAACTTGTTTTCCTCAGAGTTAGATGGTATACTGCAACTCCTCTCATATCTATTTATTAAATATAAATCAACAGCCAGCAGCTTAGCTTAGCATGCCTGCTGGAAAGAAAAACTAGCCTGGTTCTGTTCAGTAACAGCTAATGAACACATAGCACACACTGCACTGCTCAGGTTATTTTTTTGTAGTAACAATTTACAGATCCTCTCCTAAACCCCTCATAATGCAGCTAATCAATTGTTGTGAAAACAAACAGACACACACAGATAATGATCTTTTGAAAAGAGGACGGCTAGCTGTGTGTTTGTGTGTGTTACTGCTCATAAACAAAACAAAAAAACCCCAAAACATAATCATCGTGAACCAAGTCTTGTGGTGATAATTATTCTTTTTATAACTGTGCCCAAATGTCCCTGCTGTGTTTTCCACAGGTTGAGAATTCGGTGTGTCTGCAATTTACCAATGTTCCCTAAACGCCACACGTGTAGGGAACTGGTAGTTTTGAAAGGCCAACCAAAGCAGCTTTAGCCAAAATATGAGAAACACTCATCCAAACAACCTCAAATGTTACACCCTGCTTACTGCAGGTCTCCAGCAATACACCTACCATGTTTGAAGTGGATTGGATGACACTTAAAGAGATTCCTGGATTTATTAGCAAGATATATTTGTTAATGAATGCAAACCTTCACCATATACGACAAGCTGTTGGCTTTGGTTTCATATCTATAGTTTATAAATGTATCTTCCTAAAATGTTGAACTACTTGCGTTTTTCTGTTGAAGTGCCTTCCTTTTAAATGATTTGGGCGTTTGTAAGACATTGTTTTTATCTCATCTAGTGTTCCCAGTGTTCATCAGTATGTCAGACTTTTGCTAATTAAATGAAAGAATGCTGCCATATGCCTGTGTCGGAGCACAGCATGCAGTGTTGTCGAGCCAGCAGAGAGTCAGAGAGCCAGAGCTGCGGCTGAAAGTCATCAGAGCTGATTTCACCACTGAAGTACCTTTTCTGACTCACGTTACAGCGACATGGACGTCCTTCAGTAAATGTTGTCTAGATCAGATTGTACCAGCCACACAAAACTCACTCAGCGTTTGCTGCTGTGTCTCTGCTGCAGGCTCTGAAGGCTTTGTTCACCAGCCGCAGCACAGGGATTGGGAGGAAGGGCCGATGGCTCACCGCAGAGGACTTGGAAGCCTACCTGTATGCACTGTCACAGCCGGGAGCTCTAACAGGAGCCCTCAACTATTACAGGAATGTCTTCAGGTGGGGAATTCACTCACACCAAGATGGACTATGTGAAAGATTTTTTAAAGTCTGTATACAATAATATATGTGTTCTGTTTTTTTGTTGATTTTTTTACACCAGTCAGCAAAATCTGGATGATTTAAAAATCTCAAACTGTATGAAAATAAGTTCCAAAATCATGAGAAAAAGCTGCAAAGCTGAGAATTCGGTGTGTCTGCAATTTACCAATGTTCCCTAAACGCCACACGTGTAGGGAACTGGTAGTTTTGAAAGGCCAACCAACACCTGAAGATCAGAAATATGTAGGCCTCGGTTTTAAACATCCAGGGTAAGAACTCCGTGAAGAGCTACAGGACAGACCCCACCTTTTGGCATCGCACTCGCAGCTGTATCAGGAGCAAAGTAAGACTAGCTTTATTTCACCATTAAATAATAACATAACTAACAGTAAAATGCCAGGCTCAAACCTTAGTAAATCATTATTATATGATTAATTTAAGTACTCTCTACCCTAAGTATTACACTCTCAAAAAAGAGAAACTCCTGCAGATACACAGGCAATAAGATCAGTATGTAAGATAACTCTTTATATGGTAGGGGGGTGTTATGATATACCGATATCGACAATAACCGTGATATTTAATATGATAATATCATAAACAATCCAGCCCTAGCACAGTTAGTGTTACAGACTCCGCAGTTTATCACAGCTCTCTTCTCTTTTAGTAACTACTTTACTGCAGCCTCAGCTTATCTACAAATTTTATAGCTGACTAAAGTAAGGTGAACTTTTCTGTCACACACTGAGAGAGATTCACTTCCCACAGCAAACCCATCACGTCAGACTGAGTCACTAACACAGATGCATGTAAGCTGTTATGTTGTTGACTGAAACACTGGAGACTGTTGAGGAATTAATTCTTAATTTAATTACCATTTTGTTGTCGGTCTTCCCCTCTTCTGTACTTTCCAAGTGTTTGAGCTAATGCTAGCTAGGGCAGCTGTGCCCTGCGGCATGACTCACAGGTGTTCCTTCAAGTTTGTCACTGGTCTGATTCAATCATTGCAACTTTGTGCTCTGTTTTAGCTTCGTAACTTCCTGTGTACATCGGAGTATTGGGTCATTCCATATGAAATCAACCAAACGAACCTGGAGAAAACTTTCAAGGGTCATATCACCATGTGGGATAGGTGGCTCATCAAAACAAGTTATAGCTTATGAAAGGTCTCCTTTATACCTACATTTTGATACCAGGCTCATGTTCTAGCCTGGATTCCTTCTGCATCAAAACAGTTTTATTCAGTCATATTTTAACATTTGCATGTGTAGCTTATAGCTGTGAAGTGAAGAAAAAAAACATCTGTGTTTTGTATAATAGTTTGAACATATCACATATGAAACAATTTTAGGTCCTGGGGTTTTTCAAAATCTTTGCAAATTGAGCATGCAGAAGCACCTGGATCACAGAAGGTCTCAGGACTTGTCCCACACGATTGTCAGAAAACAGATCAAACATCCAGGGTACCGAATCTTGTTTCTATTCCTATACGTCATAGACAATAAATTGGTGCAGTTTTGCTGTTGAAACTATGATAAATCCCATTGATGCTCAAAGTTGGTAAAAAAAAAAAAAAAGTCATGCTGAACAAAAAACTGATGGATGATTGATTTGGATATAGAGCTTAAATGTAATTTCATGTGGATGTCTTATGTACTTATGAAGTGATGAGGGATCAAAAATGCTGACAAAAACTAATTAAAGTGCAAAGTTTCAACCCACCCCTATGTACTTAGAAAGCCCGTAACACATAAAATACTCATAGCATAAAGGTAAAATTTTGCATGCCTTCATTAAAAATGCTAAAATAATAGCACATAAAAATCAGCTGATTCTGAGGAGGCCAGGTGGGAGGCACTGATTGATTTTTTCATGGAAGCTTTTGACTTACAGCAATGTTTTTTCTAATATTTCTATAGATATTGCAGTGTTATTAATATACTTTTGGTCACAATAATAATGTAGCAAAAATCTGAAATTGTGACCTTCCTATTCCTAGTCCGCACCTTTCAGATATGTCACTGCGCCTTTTTAGTAAATCCTGACAGTTGTTTTAACCCTAAAAGAGGGAGTCGTGCCGGCACAAGTCTGGCCCTGTGTCACTGTAACTGCAGTACTTTCAGATGCTTTTTATTTTTTTTGTTTCCACAGGTTGTTGATAGCTTGTTAAGTCATTCTTAATGGTGTAACTTTCAGAAACTTCATGTTCTACACTGAGTTTTGTGCCCAAAGATAAACAATGTTTTTGTTGAATAGGAATTTAGTAGCGCCATCTACTGTCAGAACTCTGGAGGGACAGAAAACTGAACCTTTACCTCTGTCAGTGCCTCAATACTGTCATATATTTACATTCACCAGCATTCCTACTTTTTTTTACCGGCAAACAGTGATCGGCAAAAATGAGATCAAAGAAAATCTCAGTGCATGCATTTTTGGCACGTGACCTATACATGCATGGCTGAGCGTGCCATCTGCTCCCTTCTCAAGCAATGAGTTATCTCAGAATAGCTTTTATATGCTTACGTAAAAAGAAATCTCACTGACCCATGTCCACTTAGTCTCTCCACAAGCGCGTACTGTGTCTAAATGCAGAGGGCACAAAAATAGATGAACGCACAGTCAACATCCAGCCGTCCTTTTTATATGTATATCTCCTTCCTGGTCTGAGACACGATGGAGGCCGGAGCACATCTCAGCACGAGCATACTGCACTGCATGTGGTTTTTAACAACATGTCATGATACACAACAGGATGTAAAAAATTAGACCCAGGTGATGAGGATGCATCAGAAATCTGGTATTCCCGTAAAACCTTTCACGCTCAGCTGAGTGACAAAAGCTGGAAAAATCATAAAAAAAGGAATATGCACTAGAGGCAGAAGCGTAATCTTCAAATGAACCTTGATGTTGCAGTACCTTATTTTTTTGTTCCTGCTTAGGCTGTCAATTGTGGCATTCCTGTCGCACTGCTGCACACTTTGTTTACGCTCTACCAGATCAGTTTGTGAGATATTCTTGAAAACCTCAGGACGGTGTCTCACATTTTTTGTTTTTTCAATTTGATACATATTTGAGAAGATATGAAATGAAATGTCAGATTTTTCACTATCTCACAGTAGTAAAAAAAAAGTCCTTCTAAGCCCCACCTCTGGTATGCAAGTATGTCAGTAACTGTTTGAGCAATCCTGCTAACAAGCAGAAAAGCAATAGCCAAACTGAACCAATCACATAACCTCCTTTGCATATGCTATAAAGAATAAAGAAAATCTCTGCTTTGATTGCAAGGGGGGTCGGTTTTTGCATGTTGACCATGCCCTGTAGTGTTACAGCAGCAGAAATAAGCAGAAAACATACTGTAGATGGCTTTTTTTTTTAATGAATAGCAATAGCAATAACCTCTTTTCAGTGAGAGTTAAAATGCCTTATTGCCATGGTCATGTTTAACCTAAAAAACTAAGAGTCTATACAGTATATCCCATACACAAAGGATGATTAGATTTTTTTAGTAAATGAACCTTTGGTTTCTATTAAAGCCATTTAATAATGTGGTTTTAATATGCTAAGCTCTAAAAGATATGTGTTTACATTTTCTGCGCCACCCACTTCATCATGTGTGCATATGCATGCTTTCAGGCAGTTCTAAATTTGTACAAATACAGGTAAGAATGTATAGATGAATCCCAGATTTTGTGTAAACCATTAGTACACACTGTTTATGAATGATGCCCAATGTTTTCTGTTTGTAATTATTTGCTTTACTGTCCATACATAGGTGCATTTTTCTCTCCCGATTCAGAGTTTTAAAATCTGGACCTTGGTGCAGTCTTTAGTTCCTCCTCTAGTCTGAAACAAGTGCTTTTAACTCCCTCCTTCCTCCCTTTAAGCCGACTGTCTTCTGTTTTGTGAGTGGCAGCCAAGCTATGTGCAAACACTTGGCGATGGTGGGGAGGAAGAACTTCCTTTTAACAGGAAGAGACCTCCAGCAGAACCAGGCTCAGGGAGGGTCAGCCATCTACTGGGACTGGTTGGGGGGTGAGGGGAAAGAGTAACAAGACAAAACACACACAACAGGAAAGAGTAGACAGAAGTAAGCCAAGCCAAGCCAACTTTATTTATAAAGCACTTTAAAAACAGCAACCACTGACCAAAGTGCTGAACACAAGAATAAAGATACAGTAGAGTAAAATCAAATAAAATAAATTTAGAATAACTAAAAGTACAAGACCAAATAAAAGCAAGAATAAAGGTATAAGCCACAAAAAATAAATAAATAAAATAAATAAATATAAATATAATAAAAAAATAAAAACTAAAAATAAATAAAAACAAAAAATCAAAGTAAAATCAACATCTCATACTGGGTCGAAAGCCAAGCAGAAGAGGTGGGTCTTAAGAGCGGATTTAAAAAGTAAAGGACATCTGGGGAGTGAAAAGACGGGGGTGGAGAAGAAGTCCTCGGTGCATCATGGGAAGTCCCCCAGCAGCCTGAGCCAATAGTAGCACAACTAAAGAATGATTCAAAGTTGCCTGATCCAGCCCTAACTGTAAGCTTTATCAAAAAGGGAAGCTTGAAGTTTAATCTTAAAAGTAGAGAGGGTGTCTGTCTCCTGAAGCCAAACTGGGAGCTGGTTCCACAGGAGAGGGGCCTGAAAGCTGAAGGCTCTGCCTCCCATTCTACTTTTAAATACCCTAGGAACCACAAGTAAGCCTGCAGTCTGAGAGCGAAGTGCTCTATTGGGATAATATGGTACTATGAGGTCTTTAAGATTTGATGGGGCCTGATTTTTCAAGACTTTGTATGTGAGGAGATCTCTCTTTCTAGTCCCTGTTTGTACTCTCGCTGCAGCATTTGGGATCAACTGAAGCCTTTTGAGGGAGATTTAAGGACAACCTGATGATAAGGAATTAGAAGAGTGAGAAATGTGTGAACTAGCTGCTCCTAATAATTTGCTCCTTTCTCTCCTTAGCTCCCTCCCCCTGAGCCATAACCACGTCAGGTCACCGGTGCTGCTGCTGTGGGGAGAGCGGGATGCCTTCTTGGAGCAGGAAATGGCCGAAGCTTGCCGCCTCTACATCAGGAATCATTTCCGTCTCAACATCATTTCCGGGGCAAGCCACTGGCTGCAGCAGGACCAGCCTGATATCGTGAACACGCTCATATGGACCTTCCTCAAGGAGGGCGAGGGACGTAAAAGCTACAGGAATTAAATCCACAGCGAGGCCTCCTCCAGCACTGCTCCGCTCTCCCCCCTCCTCTCACTCCCTGGAAGCCTGGAATATGCCTGTGACACCAAGCAACATAGTGATAATGCAATCATTCTTTAAATCTTTCACATGTTTCAGATATTTTTTAAAGAAGTCAGCTGTAAAGGAATGAATCAAAGCACACTTCACCGGAGCGGACACTGAACAGTACGCGTGACACATATTCAAGATGTTTTTTGCACATGACATCCGCCTTAAAGTTTGTCGGTTACAGCATTACAAATGTGTGGCAGAATCTCCTTTGTGACTTGTATTGTGTGGTGCCTTTTTAACTTTCGAGCTGTCGCGGTGTAAAGATGTCCTGCGAGACTGGGGATGTGGCGTCGCCTGCTATACTCGTGTGTTTCACCAGGTCGCTCCACTCCACTTTGGGCACAGTCCTTCGGGAGGGGTAACTCTCCCACTCCCTTTATCAGGTAGTGTTGCTGAAAGGAGGTTTTTTTCTTTTTGTATTTTTTCCTCAAAGATAAATGCTCAAATGTAGAGAATGTTGTTATCTTCCTGTATAGAAATGTCAGTGATGGTTGACTATTGTACTATTTTGTATCTCTTCCTACACTCTGCATTTTGAAATTCACTGAGCCAGGTCTACACCATTTGATTTTATAAATAAACTGAGTAAGTGTCAAACTGTCTGACTTCACTGCTCTTTAAAAAAAAAAAAAAAGTCCAGCCTGATGATAATAATAACGGGTTTGAAGTTAAAAACAGAAAATCTCCAGATGCCCCTCTGTGCTTGCTTGTCTCAGATTAAAAAAACACCAGAAATAGCAACGTCTGTTTAATATAGCACAGAGCTGAGTGACACAGCGTATTTATACCTTCACTGTGTGGTTATATGCAAATCGAAATGTCCACGTGGAAATACAGTGAGGTGCATTCACCAGGACACACCCGCACACACACACACACACACATCCACTGCTGTTTTGTTTCGGAGAATTTATATTGTTTACATTTATATAGACATTTGAGTAACTGTAATCCAGCTGAATAAACTTGCCAGATACATTTTTTTACATCCTTAATCCCAAATGTTGCTCTTTTGAATTATTTATGTTTTTAGAATTCAATAAACTTTATTTATTAATCTATAACAAAACATATATGTATAATTGCATTATTGTTATTAGAAAGTTTACAGTTTATGTTTAGTGTCACATATATACTGTTTATACATTACTCATGTTTTTTTTTCATATACAGTACTATACAGTAACATCATAGGATAATATGCCTCTAGTGCATATTCCGGGATGGGAAAATGACATCAGTGGCAGTCAAGGGCGCTGGTTCTTTTGCTGCCTTCAGTGACCGTCGGAAATACAAAATTACACCAGCTAAAGGAATTTAATTAACCAAAGTAGAAAACGGAAAAATACTTTTCAGGTTTGTATTCATCTGATATTATCATACATGCATATTTTAAATAAACAAATAAATTGTTAGTTTAGCTTTTTTTGAATGTCTAATTTAAAAGTAAGAAATGTCGTACGACACTGTGAACACTGCCAGTGGGTTTTCACTCTAACTTTTCATAATTATGCATTTTCTTTTCTTCTGCATGTGTTGAAATATTAATATTCCTGCCACATGCCCACTCCACACTACCCTGATCCTGCTTGTGAATTTTTCTCTTGCTCCTGTCACTTCAGAATGCGTTCATTCTCTATGGATTTTCACCATTACTACAAGATAAAAGAAAATTTTGTTTCAAACTGAAACATACACAAAATGTAGTCTGTTAACTACAAAATAGCAAAGAAAAAAAATCTAGATTCAGTTTGGTAACAACACGAGCCCTGGTCCAACAATGCAGCAGAGCTGTATTCTGAAAATTCACCCAAACAAACCAAACGCGCTGCACATGAAGGCACCGCATACTTTGTAGACAGGCAGCTTTCTTATTTGTACTGCGCATGTGCCAAAGCTTCCAGACTGTAAAGACTTGTCTGATCCTTCCTCGTTTGACAAACCGCGTCGTAGTGGGTGGCGAACAGCGTGCATCGGTGATGTCAACAACATCGGTCAGTGGGTCAGCCAGCTAATTTATTTTATACTTTGCGAGCAGTTCCCGAGCCTCATGCTAACAAGCAGTTATGGGCTGGAGTTAATTTGTGCAGGTCTATTTTTTTTTTTACAACCAGATAGTTAAAGGTTAAAGAAGGTAACTAACTGTTAACGGCAGCTCATCGTAGCTAGCATGCTAGCTGCGAGAGGAAAATGAGATTGATTTGCTTACAGTGCAAACTGGACCAAACAGAGAAAGAGCAAATACCTCAATAAGAGCAGGTATGATTGTACTCATGTGCTTTATTTTGGAAGAGAATTGCTTTAATAAATATTAAACTCCACATAGACAGACAGTGGTTATTCTTGTGGTGCTGTCAGGGGTGTTTGCTCCTGAAGCAAATGAAAGCATGTATTTTATAATGGATGCTGTCATCGTCGTGTTAATGATACGGCTAAATAAATTTCTCGGTCACGTAACGTGATGAATTCGTGTCGTTGTCGCGGTCACCTCTTCCAGGTTTCATTGATTTCGCTAAACTTGGTACAACAGCGCCTCTCTGGATTGCAACGGAAAGTAAACCTAACTCAGCGAGTGTGGTGAAAGATGGTATTGCAGCACATATTTTAAAATGAATGGAGTAGCTTTCTGTAGTCCAGAGCAATGTAACAGTACTTGTCAGGTGATCCTTGTAGGCATATTTGTCACAATTTGTGCCTTTTGCATTTTTTTTAAATGACCTACCTCCCTTTCTCAAAATGTTCACACAGCATGCCACTGGATGTTTTGGCCCTCATTCCACCAGAGTAAATTTAAGAATTCACTAGCTGAAGTGTGTCTGCCTTCTTGTCTCTCTTTTAGAGAACATAATAAGCCATGATCACCACTGAGGCAGCGAGACTTGAATTCCAGGCCAAAGAGCGCAGGAACAAGGATCAGCTGAAGAGATGTTTATCCTCTGCTTTGTCTGCAGACCTGAACAGGTAAGGTGTGTAACACTGACCTGCAAAGCTCAGGGTTAAAGGTTGGTCTTTGACACATGATTGTAAAAAAAGAGCTGTCAGAAGGTAAAACCGAGCTTTTCTTGCCCCTTCTTTCCACCAGTGAGTCCGTAGTGTTGAACTTGTATAAAGATTCTGTGGGTAGGCCCAGTAAACCACAGTTATTGCTGTCAAATAAAACAAGGACCGGCTTTACCTGTCACATAGAGTAGTATGAGACGGTTCAATCAAACCCTGTATTTCCTAAGGTATTTTTATAGTGTTTACACAAATCCCAAAGTTTATGATCTGCAGTAAGGTCCTCGTGTCAGCCACTTTGTGTCTGTCTCATTAACAACTAGCAAATCTTCCTAAAAATAGCACTTTTTAAGACCTAATTCTGGTTGTGTCTCACCCACTCATGTCTACAGACTGTGGCTATAAGAAGTAAAGACTGAGTTAAGGTTTCCTGTCCATATTTCGATGACCTGGACTAGATTTTCTGAATGTTCTTCGTGTACAGAAACACCCACTTACAGCATTTAAGCTGCTTGCACGGCCTGTCGCAAAGGATTGGTGTCACACGGAGATATTTGTCAGTATAAATGAGTGAAAAATAACACATTTTTCAGCAGTCGCTTTGTTTTAGTTGTGTTTAAATGTTATAGTGTGAAGCAGTGGTTTTCAGAAAGTTTTAATTTAAGACACACCTGTACCCATTCATTCTCTGCAAAACAGCATTTATGTCATCTGACATGTTATTAGTAATTCTTTGTATGCACTGTCTGATGAGGGCACCTAACATTTCTTTATCTTTTTCTTTTTAAGGAGCTCCATTAGCCTGTAAGTTGCCTAAATCTACTTATTGAACATTTTCACACAGTCCAACAAATGAACTTGGTTCACATCCAGTGCACTTTTGAAGCAGGCCAAGTTTACTCAAAAAAGATGAAAGATGATTGGCTTCCAAGTATCTCTGAAGCTTTCTTGGCACCATGTTAGAATTAGTAAAGCCCTCCCTACAAATGACAGTCAGAGGGCTGTTGACATCCCCAGTCCAGCTGAAACCATAGGTCAGGTTGCTCTGAAATTATTTTCTGCTCACATTTTTTTATTTATTTTTTTTTAAATCTGTTCTGCTGGTTAGTTGTGGTTTGCTCCATGCAAGAAAGTGATCTTAAGGCACACCTGGACTTGCCTTAATCACATTTGGGAATAGATGGTTAGAGAATAAGGAACCCACACTAAACAAAAGCAAGTTCTTGCCTATTTTTGAAACCATAATTATTCACAATCTGCTAAAAGGAAACAAAGAAGTTGGGAAATTGTTGTGGAAGAAACAAAATGCAGTTCTTAGACACAAGTACATCCTGGAATTTAGTTTTAGTTAATTTAGCTCGTTTCAGATTTATTTATAAGAAGGGTCATGGGTGGGGTTTTTCCTCCGTGGATCTGGAACGTAAAACTTGGCGCACAGCAAACTTGCACCAAATTTCATGGATCACTGGAAGCTCACATGGATTTGAGCAGTTTGGGGATGTGGATCTCCGCACGTCTCATCAGAGGGTGTCACAAATGGACACAGCATCAGAATTTGAACTCTTAGCAACCAGTCGGCCATCAGCTGACTGGTTTCTGGGTTGTCAGCCATTGAGCCTGGACGAGATGTAATGAGACTGCCTGAGGACTCTGCTTGTGTTATTCTGAAGTGGAAAAATGGGCCATCAGATTAATCTTTAAACCTCATGTCTTTCCTTATCATTACCTTTCTGTGTTGGTTTTGACAGGTTGGTTAAAGATGAAAATTTTCCCTCTTGTCCCCAACAACAGTTTATTTTTTTGTGTGATTTGTGTCTTGAGGGACTCCCCCCAGATAAAGTGTTGTGATGTGTTTCCTCAGGTTGCTGCAGGAGGAGCTGGAGGCCGATGTTTCTCTGTATGCCAGCTCGGGCTCGATACGAGTGCACAGAGCTGTATTGTTGGCCAGAGCTCCCCATGTCCTTCAGGGACAGACGGATAAAGATCCCATCATCATCCATCTGCCTGGCTACGAGCTGTCTGGGCTCAAAGATTTCCTTAGGTAGGTCAGTTCCCTGAGTACACATAAAATCTTTGCTCTACATCTGCTTTCTAGTAGAAGATGTTAAGAGACAGCAACTATTCCCATGTGTTTTCGTTGCAGTTTCAGTGTCACTCTGACAGAGGGTGCCAAGTGCTCCATGTTTAATCTGAAGAGTTTGCTTGTGTTGGTATGCTTGATTCAGTGAGCTCTGCAAATGCTGCAGCTATTGAATAATAAATTGCACTGCTCGTTTTCAAGTTAGTGCTGAGACGCACAAATACCAAATTGAGTGTTTATAATCATCTGCTGTAAAAGTTTTAAGCAAAGCCTTGCGGCGCAGTCTTTGATCCACTGATTGGAGTCTCATTAGCAAATTAAAATTAGGATGAGAAGTCGTCCTCTTGTGAATGCAGTACCACAGAAATAAAAAGTCAGTTTAAAACTTCTTTCACGGCAGCACCACTTATTAGCGTGGGTTCTCTCCGGGTACTCCGGCTTCCTCCCACAGTTCAAAGACATGCAGTTAGTGGGATTTGGTTAATTGGTGATTCTAAATTGGCCGTATGTGTGAATGTGAGCGTGAATGGTTGTCTGTCTCTCTGTGTTAGCCCTGCGACAGACTGGCAACCTGTCCAGGGTGCACCCTGCCTCTCGCCCTGTGGCAGCTGGGATAAGCTCCAGCCCCCACCCGCGACCCTGAATAGGATAAGCAGAAGAAAATGGATGGATGGATATTTCGAGACTGCAGTGTAAATACGTTCATATAGAATCTGCTGTTACTGATGGAGTTAAGTTGATTTTTCTTGCCATGGAGATGGGAAGCAAATTATATTTTTAAAAGAGTGATGCTTTGTAAAAACTGTGAAATTTAAATGGAACCTCACACTAAAATGACAAAAAAAAAACTGCTCCAAAAAATCCTTATGAAAATGACTGTTGAATTCATCCCATGGTGGTGGTGCAGTACAAAGTGACCTATACAGCAAAGCTGCCAATTCATTCAGTTTTTATTTAAACTTAAAACACATGGTGCGTATAGGTCTCATTTACAGTATATAGCTAAGCACCAATTTTACATGGGTTTGAAGAATAGAAACTTTGTGTCTCTGCTTGTTAAACAATGGCAATGGCACTGTTATTTGAAGTTTATTTGAGGCTTCTGAGTTAGACAAATCTTCAAAAGTTATAGTCTTTTAATATACGGTTTTGTGTTACTAATACAGGAAACAAAGAAACAGTGCCTGAAGAAACTAAAAGAGAGAATTTTGCACTGAAAGACCTTAACTTAAAAGTAACTACATGATAGTTACTTTTAAATAGTTATTAGATTTGAGTAACGCGGACTGCTGAAGACTCATTCCTTACACTGACAGAACAAATGATTAAAGTGAGCAAAATCTTTTAACATATTGTTAATATACTTTCAGGCATGTGAGTAAAAATGATGTAAATAGTTAAATAAAACTAAACTAAAATGAGGTCAAAATAAAAACTAGAGCTAACTGAAATGATGCCATGTATTCACAGTGCTTTCAGTGCTGGGTCTGTATTGTATCTTTTCTGAACTTTTGAAAAATATCCCCATGACAAATACCCTTTATATTATAATAATTAAGAAAACCGAAATGAACACAGAAACTAATTAAAACTAAATCAATGTCTGTGCATGTTGAAATGTCCAGGTTTACAGCATTAAAAAGCATGTTTATAGCCTTTCACTCTTTATAACGGTGGGGGTGAATTTTTATATAACTTCCACTGACATGTGTCCCAACACATGGAGCTGTAACCAATCAGTGCTTGTTAGGCCTCACCTCCACTAACTCCAGTCACTGAACTGGCTGCATGAGATGAGACTTAACATTTTCGATAAAAAAACGAAACTAAAAGAAGCTGACCCACTCTGGAAACTAACTGAAACTAAAGTAAATTGAAAAGAAAAACTCAAAATAAAATAAAAACTCAAATCTAATTTGAAAATCCAGAACAAAAACCCTGTCCCTAAATCATCAGGACAGCCTATCATTAAACAGGAAATTCACTGATGATGCATTAAAGTCTTTCTGCAGGTCTTGGTTAGCATTACTGCACATTAAAAAAGCAGAGATGGCTGATAACCAGAATCTGTAATCAGTAATCATAACTTGCCTCAGACCCCAGCACTGGCAGCTCTGCTTGAGACCAGCAAATTGAGGTTAAATTAGCTGGTACAAACACATAAAATAAATGTTCAGTACTTCCCTCTCACAAGCCTTAAAATATTAGGGTGTCTTTTGTTTTAACACACATGAATCTTCACACAAACTGTCAGCGGTTGAGTTGCATTGTGGGTAATGCAAAAACCAAAATTTGTGTGGAATAAAAAAAGATATCATTTAAAATGTAGTTTTTCTAAGCAGTCCACTGTGTGTCACACTGTTGAAGGCGTGCAATGCTAAATCGGTGGAGTACTCTTTTAATGTTTTGTTGCAATTTAAATCAAAGCTATTTATGTCTATGTCTATGTCTATGCAACAGTGTTGCATAGACATTTAATAGCTTTGATTTAAATTGAATTAGGAAACACATAATCCAAGAATAACAGCGATCTCGCAGGTCAAAGACCGTTTAATGTCCAGTCTGGCTGAGTCAGTCATTTGCATTCTCATAGCCACTTCTACCGGGAAAGTCTAGAAAAGGTCAGGGCATCAGTGCATGAGTGAAGATGGGTTAAGCCGCATTCATTGTCCCACATTGCCATGAAGCCAATGTGAAGTGCCAGAAATTGTAGTTCCTCTAGTGACCATTTGAGACTGGCTCCAGTCCTCATAGACTGCCACGTTAACATGTCCAACTTTACAGCGTTAATTCAATTCAGTTCAATTCAATTCAATTTTATTTATATAGCACCAAATCACATTTGGTGATTTGGTGCTATAACAGTCGCCTCAAGGCGCTTTATATTTTAGGGTAAAGACCCTACAATATTAGACACAAAATCCCAACAGTCAGACGACCCCCCTATGAGCAAGCACTTGGCAACAGTGGGAAGGAAAAACTCCCTTTTAACAGGAAGAAACCTCCGGCAGAACCAGGCTCAGGGAGGGGCAACCATCTGCTGCGACCGGTTGGGGATGAGGGGAAACAGAAGAGAGCAGAGGGAGACAGGACAAAAGGGCACACTATGGGAGAGAGACAGAGTTAATAATGGCTAATGATTAAATGCAAGTGGTGTATGAACACATAGAGAGTGAAAGGAAGTGAGGAAGAGGAAGTGCTCAGTGCATCATGGGAAGCCCCCAGCAGCCTAGGCCTATTGCAGCATAGCTAAGGGATGGTTCAGGGTCACCTGATCCAGCCCTAACTATAAACTAACGTTTTAAGCCTAATCTTATAAG
>VUQI01038492.1:32503-50295 GCA_015106735.1 Paratilapia polleni | reverse complement strand
ACAGGAAACCCTTAAAAGACTTATGAACATATATAGTGCTTTATGTTAAGTATGATGAAAAAAAGATGAATAAATAATGTATACTCGCTTGATAAATTGTCTTTTAAATGCCAAGATGAAAATGGTATCTAATTGCCCACCAACAGCCTTGAAGCCCTTTGAAGCAATTGAGTGCTAATGTGGTGGTAATAATAATCACACTCCTGCGGTTTAATGAACTAGTCCAGCTGTGGTCGACGCACCTATCTGGCCTGATCAAAACTGTCTAGGTGAAGGACTTCTTTAGATACGCTCCAATCTGCCAGGCACCCAACCTGCCCATGCAAAACTTTCTCTAGAGAATGATTATTCATCTGCCCCATGCTGAGCACTTAAAGGCCCTGCCTAAATCTCTGGCAGCAGGTCATTTCCTCCCTGTCTGTAGACAGTGTGTGGTGCTATGCACTCCCTCCTTGCTGGAGCCATTAAAAACAAAGGCAAAAAGTGGCAGCCAAATCCTTATGACAGGCAGCAACATCATTTGTGAAATTGCTGCCAGGAAGCTGTAGCTTTCAGGAAGACTATGCATCGTTTGTGACTGCATGTTAATGTGACCAGCTGTTTAGATCTTTTTTTTGTCTGTCAAAGCAAAGGAGACCGAAATTTCAAAAGAAACCGAGTCACAATTTTAGTTTAATCAACACAGAGAAGACTTTAGACCTCTGACCTTCACAACCTCGCCACCTTCCACCTTCATCAGCTGACGAAGATTCTGCTGCAGAAGGCTGG
Source organism: Paratilapia polleni (assembly GCA_015106735.1). NCBI lineage: Eukaryota > Metazoa > Chordata > Actinopteri > Cichliformes > Cichlidae > Paratilapia > Paratilapia polleni. The sequence continues at coordinate 49,527 of VUQI01038492.1, read as the reverse complement.
TGTTGGAACGCCACTTCAGCAGGCCAAGAAGGTCCACTGGGAAAAAACAAACAAACAAACAAAAAAAAAGGCTGTTACCACAATGCATAGTTTTCATCCTGTAAATGGTAATAGAGTGTAAAGAGAACTTGCAAGAAAAAGTCCAACATTTAAATTTAATGAGTGTTAGGGGCAGACATTTTTTCCAAGATTTCCCACCACATTCAAGTCAGCTTGTAAATTTCCCAAATACAAGGTTAGTAAATTTATTAGATCTCTCTCTTCAATCATGAAAATAAATTTTGGCACAAGAGGGTGAGTCATGACGGGACTAATGGTAAGGGGAGCTCTTGCTCAAACCACTTTTTAAAATTTTTTTTTTTTTATTGGCAGATTACCAAATTTGGGGCTTGAAAAATACATTAGTGTCAATTTGTTAAGAAACTGTTTATACCATTCCTGTCACCATCTATCGAACATTTCATGTTTCAGATATCTTAAGCCAGGTGGCTACTCAGAAATTTTAGAGACATAAATCACTAGAGACCAACTCACCATCGAGTTCCATTTACTAGTCAAAGGGAGAACTATTCAGCCTGTGTAAATAGATATGTAATACCTTTTGTTACACTTAAAAAATAACAAGTTGTCGTGAGCTTGTGGACTGCACACAAACTGCCACTTATAAGTCAGGGTCAGGGTCTCAGATTGTTTATCAGGTCTTTGCTGGATTTTTTCCTATTTCTTAAGGACATGACTTCCAGATATTGTTCACCTGCTGTAGATTGTTTTTTTAGGCCTGTCACTTCTTTTGTCCTCCACTTTTCCAGTTTTCTCAAATTTTTTAAGGACACGCTGTACACCATGCCAAGTTTTCAGCTAATAGCTCTTTGGGAATCACTTTGTTGGTGCAAATATTCTATTCTATGCCTGTCAAACTGTGTTATCTTTTCATAGATGGAACTACAGAGAAGGGAACAAATTCTGTGTTTTTGCGACAGGCTGCTAGTAACAAAGTGCCTAAAGATACAATTTAAAATTGGTTCTTTGCTAAACTGTCTGTTATATGTAGACACAACACTGGTTCGTCCCTTGAGTTAGGTACATTTTTTCATGCTTGAATGATTCTTAGGTCAGTGTTAAGTGGCTTAACAAATAAAAAAGACATTTGTCTGAAAATGCTCAGGTACAAGGACTATACTGAAACTGAGTGGAAAAAGCAGCCAATGTCCAAAGAAAAAAAGTTAACGACATTCAGAAAGTCTGAAGAACTATTGCTCAAGGTCACTCAAAAAATTACAAGAAAGTCTGGCTCCTTGGAAGCAAAATAAAAAGAAATGAGGAGTGGCTCAAGACGTTTGCACAGTACTGTATATGCATAGGTAATGTATGAATCTTTTTTTTTCCAGAGTTTGAGCCATACTAGTTTCTGAAGTTCAGGGTATCTCTGCCTCTGCTACATAAATTTTGGCAATAATTTTTAATCTGAGTCCCCAACATAGAGGTGTGATCATGAATCACTGGAATATTGATCAGAAGTTCCATCTAGCACGGAAAACAACTCATTTTCACTTAACAGGCTTTTTTTTCCCCTGATCATGTGACTGTTTGATCTTCAAATGTTTTGTAGATCCTGTCAAATGTTTTGTCTTAACAATGGTGTTTAATTTAAAATAATATAAAAAACATAAAAAGGAAAGAAAACAAAGAAAATCCACAAATAGTCACACAGGAGAAGCTGGGAGTGAGCAATGTTTGGTGTTTTGTTTAAAAACAAAATGAACAATTCCTAATTTAACAAACGTTTCCATCTAATGTTCAAAAACCTTAATTAATTTTATCGAGTAATCAGATGGGTCAAATAGACATTCTGAGAAACATTTTATGATGGCTTATTAACCATCATGAATATACTATATTCAGCCTCATGTGACCCAAGTGACTAGCAGAATCTCTTTGGCATTCTTGCAAACCTAGTCCCCAGTGGCTGCCTCTCCCTGTTCGCCATGGCTGATTGGCTCAGGAAGAGTCAATCATGCATGGCAACACAGTAATGGATGCCCATCATCTGTAAACCTGACAACCTATCAGGGTTCAATCACAAGAACCTGTCTAAACTACCAGGATCTCCCGTCCCCAAGGAGATATAGATTTGGAAATTGATGCTTCAGCACCTCAGAGAGATAAATGGAATAATGTGAGAATAAATCATCAGGCAGCTTGGTCCCAGTGGGGCAGTGGTGTTAGAGGCCAACTGTGTGTAGCACATGGGGCTGTAAGGCACAATGTGGGGGAAAAAAATCAGTTTTGTTTTGAGGAAAAGTACTCAGTGCCTTTTACAAATAACATCTGTCTGAAAATGGATGTCTCCACAGGCAGTGAAATTTAAAAGACTGTGGAAGAAACTGGCAGATGGAAAGCAGTGGAATAATTAATTCTGAGAAAATAAGTTACATTGTCAACGCACAACTGAAATGCAAAAGACTTCACATTACCATTTGAAAGTTTGTTTACGGTACTGCTTAACAAAATCAGTTTTGTTCACTTTTAAAAAGCAAACACAACCACAAAGTAGTGATGATAGCTTGTTCTTTTCCGTTAATAGTGACAGCCTCGTACGTAGTTATGAAGTTTAAAAGTGCAGGTTTCTTCAGTACAGTGATGTTTGAGCAGCTTCAAATTCAATTAAGAACATGGATTCCTATACTTTAAAACGACTTTGTTCACAAAATAAGTTTTCTTTCCAGCCGAGGTAGGAACAGTAGGTTAATAAACTTCACTGGGCCAGGTTCTCTCCCAGATGTACTGTCGTTGAATCTCTGCTCTGTTAAGCGAAGCACACTGCAAATACTCAGGGTATAGCCAGGAGCCACTTCACGGGAGCTTCCAGCACTGGGAGACCGCCCGCATAAATCTAGCTTAATTAAAAAGAGCGTTTCATCTCAGATGTGGGGATCAGCAGTGAGGTGCCATGAGTATGAAGCATGCAGTCTGTTGTAAGGGGCATTCAAGAGCTTTTTCCCTTTGCGAGGGTAAGTCCTCAGGATAAACTGCTGATGAGCGACTAGTCAGACTGAGGTACACATGAACTAAGTCGATGATGGAAAGGTTTAGATACACTTAAGGCTGCAATTAGTGTTTTTTTTTTTTTTTGTTATCAATTTACAGGGTCATTAGTCATACAACTAACAAACAAATCATATCATAATTACATAATTAATCATATTGTTTGCAAATGTAAACATCATCCAACCAACAGTCCAAATGACCCGAGATATTTGATTTAAAATTGTATAAAACACAAAATTGCCATCATTTCTAGCAAGCTGGAATCAAGTAATCATTTCAACTCCAGAAACACTGCAATATGCATTGAAAGAAATCAGAACATCAGAAAATGGAAAACAAACAACTCTTAGACTAAAAGCTAAGCCAAGCCAGATTTTAAAGAGCTTCTGGGTTTTAATAAAGCAGCCTGACTCTGGCACAGAGGGAAATACTGTAGATATATCAGCCACAATATTACAACCAAAGACAAGTACATAATACTGACCCTCTGAACACTGCAATGCAATGTTCTGCTGGAAAACCTTGGGTCCTATCATCCGGCTTTTTTTTTTTGCTTGTTTGCTTGTTTGTTTTTTTTTAGGAGGGGATGAATTAGATGAATGGAAAAAACAGGAGGGAAAGTATTCTTTATTCTTTACTCGACTAGTATGATGACTTAACGATCATAAACTAAAAATGTGCACTGCTACGGACAGAAAAAATCTGCAGTAATGGCTAAAGGAGCATGACAAAGGCCCAAGGCGTTGACCTAGCCTCCAAACTCCCTGGATACCAATCCAGAGCGTCTGTGCAAAGCACTAGAAAAACCGCCACAAGCCACAGGACCCAAAGGATTGGCTGCCAATGTCCTCATGCCACCCCCAGATTCTGTGTCCGTGCCCTGATGGATCAGAGCTATTTTGGTCACACAAGCGGGGGCCTACACAATACAAATTAGATGGTTTTAATATTGTGGCTGATCTGTGTACAATGCTTTAATAAAACAGCTCAAACCTGTTCCTAGAGCTTTTGCGTGGGATGACATATCCTATAGCACACACAACTCTCTGTTTAATCACACTATGTGCAATGACGAGGCCATCTGATCCCCAAGCACCTATCGGCACCTTGCATATTACCACCACAAAGTGCCAGGTAAATATGAAGAGTGGAGCTGCCCTACAGGAATGACTCTACGGAACAGGACACATACTGCTCCCCATCACTCTCACACAGGGAACAAGATAAATCAGAGACTGGAAGGCAAGGAGGAGGAAAAGGGAGCAGAGGATGTTGCCGATTGATATTTGCTGCATATTACACATCTACATAACAGCTGAGACAACCATTTGAGCCAACATTACTTCTCCGCCTAGTGTAATCTGTGTGGGCAGGCTCTCCTTCTGTAACTGAGGCGGCTCATTCATTGACATCACCACCCCCTGAGCTGAGTAGGAGGGCACACACAATTGTATTTAAATGACAACTTATACCACAGACTAAACTTAATAAGCTTCAAAGGGAACATTACTGTAACAATATGCAACGCCCACCTCTTTCACATATTATACGCAGGAGCCCTCCAACAACAAAAACCTCCCCTTGTCCCCGAGAAATACCCGGGGCCTGTTCTGGGGTCCGCAGTGACCTCATTACTGAGACTTTATAAATGTTTGCTGAGCATGTTATTAGGTTACATCCTGGAAAGCAACACTAATCAATTAGCTTTTTCTTCATTTCATGTCTTTACTAGACTGCAGTGATTTACCATAAAACTGTCACATAAAACATGTCTACTGAAGACTAATGGAGATGGAGAGAAAGGAAAAACGCCTGTGTTTTCAAAATGTCAGCATGTCAAGACCATGCGTTGTTGCTGCTGCTGTTTTGTCATCGTAGGAAACAGCTAATCACACTATGGCATTTGTCAGACATTGGGATGATCTCCCTCTCAGGAAATAAATTTTTTTATTAGTAATTTTATTGTTTATATGCAATTTTTTTTTTTCTAAAGTAAAGTCAGGCAGTCAGACAATCATACAGGTTTTAAACAAGTCTCTGCTGAAAATGATGAGCAGTGAAAACATCACTATCTGAAAGCACCTGCTGCAAACAGATTTTTCAGAAAAACTCCTGGTTCAACTTTAACATAATGTTTTGTAGCTTCAGTTGTCCTGTGAAGTGATGGACTCTCACTGTCAATTTGGAAGTGACTGTTTTTACCCTTACCACCACATAAAATGGCTAAAACTTTGCTAAAAATTGTTAGTTTAATTATAAACTCTTCTGGCTGTAGACACTCACTCCTGTACCTTTCTCCTGACTTCCTCTCTACACAGTGGCGTTGAATTGAACCAAAATTTTAAAATCTGGATTCATCACTCCATAAGACCTGTTGCCACTGATTTTCGGTCCAGTTCTTGTGTAATTTGGCATACCTCAGCCTTTTCTCCTGGTTTCCCTTCTTTAAGAATGGCTTCTTGACAGCCACCCTTCCACTGAGACCATTTCTGATGAGACTTCAGCAAACAGTAGATGGATCAACTGAAGGTCCAGATGCATCTCTCAGGTCCTGTGTCAGGTCTTTGCTGGATTTTTTTTTCCTATTTCTTAAGAACATGACTTTCAGATACTGTTCATCTGCTGTAGATCGTTTTATAGGCCTGCTGCTTCTTTCTTTTGTCCTCCACTTGTCCAGCTTCCTCAAATTTTTTAAGGACACACTACACACCATGCTGAGATATGCCAAGTTTTCAGCTAATGGCTTGATTGATTCAAAGGTCAGTGTTAACTGTCAGAAAGCCTGGAGAACTATTGCTCAAGACCACTTTAAAAAAAAATTAAAAGAAATTCTGGCTCCTTGGAAGCAAAATATAAAGAAGTGAGGAGTGGTTCAAGACTTCTGAACTGTACTGTACCTTGATCAGAATTTTTGACACAAGTAATAGCAAATTATAGACAAACAATAAGACCTTAGGTGCAGTCAAGTAAAAAATGAAAATTTTAGATAAGAGTTTATATTATTCAATAGTTCACAAGTTGCTGATCTCCTTACTTACTATAATGTAAGGCCACTTATTCCTGAAAGGAGATTTTAAAGTTTTAAATGATATTTAACATTTAAAGAAGGGGAAAACTGGCTTACAGTGATTCTTTTCACAAGCCTACACAAGGATTATTCCAAGGATTTAAGACCACAAACACACCTCAACTTGCTTCAATGGTTTACTGTTCACTCTGCCCTTGCTTGACTATTTAAAATTATCTTTGTGTTACTGTGAATAAAAAATTAAGGGCATGATGCACTCCTTATTCAAACAGGGCACTGCTCTTGGCGAGTAAAACAATTAATTTCAATTCAAGTCAAAGTTAGCCTGTGGTGTGTGTCTGTTACTTCTTCATTTTCACTCTCCTTTCAGACTGTGGCCAAAAACACTGAGAACAAGCTTTAATTCTGGCTCTAATTAAAACTGTGACTCAGTTTTGCATACCAAAAAACAAAGAGGCAAATCATATCAAGTGAAAAAGAAGGCAAAGCAGATGTTTAGGTTGGTTTGGTTTAGAGTAACTGTGAAATCAGAGCTAGAAGCATTTGACCACTCACACAAAAGGGAACAGCTTTTCACACAATCTAACCACAATGTTGTGAACACAGCTGAGAAATACCAGCATGTTCAAGAGGGTTTACAGTGACATCTGTGGGGATTTATAAACATGTAGAAAGGCTGGTGGGAACACAAGACGCCCAAATCCTTAATCCACGAGCCACAGTGGCAGGCATGGGGATTTCCTGAGCTTAATAAGAGTAGATCTTCATGGGGAAATAAAAAGGATGTTGTTCGCTCAACAGAGATGAACTGAAATCTACTAACTGAGACTGACTGGCATAAGGAGAGTAAAGAGAAAAGAAAGTAGGTTATAAGGAGAAATGGATTGAGGAAAACCATCCCTAGTGTGGGGCACAAGTAAAAGAAAGCTAGAAAAAGTTGAGACCAAGGCATCCTACATTAAATGATATATGGTCACTGTGTGCAGATGATCTGTTTGTCAAACTCAGAGGTCTATGGGAGGTTTCAAAACTCAGGGTCCACCTGGCTAAGACACAAAAATAATTTTTTTCCCAGTGAAAGCACTTTTTTATGAGTAAATGTCAGAATGATTCCTTCATAAGAGCAGATATTTCATCAAGCCGGAATTGCACTTCTCTGTGCAACAACAAAAGGGGACACACACATGTTGCTGGGATTTGCTCTCATGTGTGCTTCTTCTTGTTGTATGGTCCATACTAGAAAGAAGTGATATACAGCCAACGAGAATATATGAGTGCGTATATATACACACACACACTCTCACTCACTCACTTACGGCCACTTTATTAAATACACCTGTTCACCTGCTCGTTAACACAAATATCTAATTGGTCGATTACATGGCAGCAACTCAGTGCATTTAGGCATGTAGACATGGTCAAGATGCTGAAGTTCAAACCGAGCATCCGAATGAGGAAGAAAGGTGATTGAAGTGACTTTGAACTTGGCATGGTTGTTGGTGCCAGATGGGCTGGTCTGAGTATTTCAGAAACAGCACCCACAGCCATCTCTAGAGGTTACAGAAAATGGTCTGACAAAGAGGAAATATCCTGTGAGCGGCAGTTCTCTGGGTGAAAATGCCTTGTTGATGTCAGAGGTAAGAGGAGAATGACCAGACTGTGTCAAGCTAACAGGAAGGTAACAGTAACTCAAATAACCACTTATCACCACCAAGGTATATAGAAGAGCATGTCTGAACACACAACATGTCAAACCTTGAAGGAGATGGGACACAGCAGCAGAAGACCACATTGGGAGTCGCTCCTGTCAAGCTAAGAACAGAAAACTAAGGCTACAATTCACACAGGCTCACCAAGATTGGACAATAGAAGACTGGAAAAACATTGTCTGATCTGATGAGTCTCGATTTCTGCTGCGACATTTGGATGGTAGGGTCAGAATTTGGCATGACAACATGAATGCATGGATCCATCCTGGCTAGCATCAACGGTTCAGGCTGATGATGGTGGTGTAATGGTGTGGGGGATATTTTCTTGGCACAGTTTTTGGCCCCTTAGTACCAGTTGGTGTTTGTGCAAGGAGGTGCACTCACAGTTTGGCTAAGAGCATGTAAAGAAGAAACTACCATGACTGTTAATGACAGCAGTATGCAGTAACAGTCACACTGAGCTGAAATGAGACTAGTGTAAATAAATTAGGTAGAAAAAAAGATAAAATAAATAATAATGAATGTTAACACTAAGATAGCAATGACAAAAATGCATAAGTCGAGGATTCAAAATGGGTCAATGGGTGACGTCTCAGTGGCTACACCCATTTTTTTTTTAATATAAAGTCTAATCTGACAACACCTTTCCCTGCATAGGTTCACAGATGTTTTGATGAATTTGCCACAAGACAACAGTTTCAGCTTATAAAGAATAGTGAATATAGAACACAGCAGACTAGGAAAACACACAAATGTTAATTAAAATATAGAAGCTGCTACCATTTTGCGTAAGCTTGGTAGAGCAGACCAGGGTGGAGATCTGGAAGGAATCCTTGCTGATGGTACAAGTGCCCAGGTTCTGGGTGTTTTTTCCAGTGGTGGAGTAGCCTTTCTCTTCCATCTCCAGCTTGGTGGAAGGTAGGTTCAGGTATAGTGATGAGTCCTCCAGCTTCTTTGCTTCTGCCTGGTTTTCCAGAGTAAGACTTAGTCAGTTTATTGATAGAAATCCATAGTTGCTGTTTAGGCGGTAACAAAAGGTTTTAATGAATTTTCCTTGGGTATACTATCAACAAAACAATTCATGTGTTTTTCTACCAAGTTGTTGCACATGAGAAAAATATAATTCATTTCCAAATGCAGGGCTGACTGACGAAAACAACAATATAGAGAACATGAAAGAGACAAATCTAATAGGATGGAATTTTCCCATATGAACTTTTTAATTAACAAATGGGCACCATAACACAGAGGTATCATTATGCAAAGGCTTCTAATTGGAAAGTAATCTCATTTCATTGAGGAGGTTGATGTGTACCAACTGCACAATTTCCACAGAAGCCACGGATGGCAGGCTATTATGATGACAGTTACTAATACAATAGGGCAGTTTTTCACCTACAACTTATTTCATGGTTACTTCACAAGGCACGTGGGCTGTACAACAAGTAGGCAGCAAGAAACAAAGAATTCAGAAGGACTGACTTCTAAGTGTGTTATGGGATATTTTTTACATTTACCTTGTACACAATGAGATCGTGCTCACCGTCCCTCAGAGTGGTCCCGTCATACCTCATCAGTTTCACAAAAGACAAGGCAAATATCTTCTCTGACTTATCTTTGGCTGTGGGGGGAGGAAAAGAAACACACGAGGAAGACAGAAAACTTGGTCATTGTTGTTTACATTTGACACTGAGACTGTTTTCATGTACACTTTTCTTTCTTGTGTGTGCACAGAAGCATACATTTGCTTTTTTGTCTAATTTTGCACAACAAATACACCAAATCTTCCATACATGTATACAATATGCTTATGTGAACAATGCACATCTTCAGGAAATCTTCAGAAAAACAGATTCCACTGCAGTAAACCATGCAGCACTGCTGATGTTACAACAAGTCATTAACAAACCAGTAGTCTGAAAGAAGTGATAATCCAAACGCTAACCTCAGCACTACAGTCCCTGAGTCAGCTCCTGAGTTAGCACAAGAAACTACTGTTCCCTTCTGATGTCTTTATTAATGCTATGACTGCATCTGTCCATGAACTGTTTATTTTTTTCCCCCCTGAAGTGAAGCAAACACACACCGACTGTTCAGAGCAATTATGAATAGGTGTGAATGAATTGTGCAAAATAAAATGCAAAGAGTTTGGGGAGATGCAATCACAGAAACAGTTCAAATGCAACACACCCAGTTGGTCATTATATATAACAATATGTGCCTTTTTAAAAAGCACATCTGCTAATTTTAAAAAAGAAATATTATTCAAGTGTCAAGCTTTGGATTAATGTCCACTTCCTGTTCGCAAATGAATAAACAGTAGCACCTGCCCTCAGCTGCAGCTGTGACCAACTTGTATAATCCTGTAATAGTGGAGAAAAGATGCTTGTTCTTTGTGTGTGTGTGTGTGTGTGTGTGTGTGTGTGCGCACACATGCGTGACTGGGAATGTTGAGTGGAAGCGCTGCATAAACAAGGGAGAGAGTTATGACTTTGTCCTGTAACCAAGTGTTTGGATAGGGCCACATATATCATCACTGCGGATCAACAAGCTCAGATTTACGTGCAGGGAGACGTGATTCATCGAAGTATATATCTTGCATTCTATCTGCATAAATCCCCTCATTGGTTTGCTGCCTGCAACTCACCGGTGAATAATTGCTAGGCTGAGAGGAACCAGTGGAGGGAAAACACTGTAGGCATGCCACCCAGTAATACCAAATGTATTAGTGACTTCCTAAAGAGCAGAGAGCTGAAAACTCTTAATATGGACAAAAAGGTCACTTTCAGGACAGAGCTACTTTTTAAGCCAATCGAAGTCCGGTTTGTGTGGGAGTTTCGCAAACTTCCACCTCTAAGGTGGGCTGTCACTTCAAATTTAGCTGACTGAACTGTTCCACATTTTAAAGCATACCTGACTCACCAAATACTGGCATAATGACAGATGAAACAAAAGTGAAAAGATGGTGGGAATCTTTTATAGGCAAAGCAGCATCTGTGACAGCAGCCATCAGTGTGATGAGGCCTGACAATGTTAGAATGGTAGTCTGACGCACTGTGTTAGAGCTGGCCTAATTCTCAACCAGAAGGCTGAGATACTGAACACATGAGCTCCACTAGTGGTCTTGATGAGCAGCTCTGTCACTCTGTGTATCTCCTTAAAGTTCAGCTCTCGCTAGGAGCACAGTGAAGGGAGCAGGAAGGACACAGGCACACAACAGCACAGGCAGACAATTCAAAGGCCTGACAGACTATATGTGTGCTGCTTTTCATCACAAACTCATCACATGTAGAGAGGTTAAGGAGTTCTGTATTTTTCAAAAAAGTGCTATGCCAATAAACTGAAAATGGTATATTTTTACACTGCTGTTATATCTACATTCAGCCTTTCAAGGATTAATATCATAAAGTGTCTGATTACAGGAAAGGTAATGGGTATGTTAAGCAAACCCACAATTAAACCAGGGGTCTGTTCCAGAAAGCAGATTGTTCCCACTGAGTTAAGTGTGTGTGTGAGTACTGAAAAAAATATTATCAATATTTTCAGAGTTATATTACATTTAATAAGACTCACTACACTTTATTTCGACATCTCCTAAAAAAAAACAAAAAACAAAAAACAAAAAACATCCACATTTACCGGAGCATTTTCTAGAGGGGATTGTAAAATACCTTTTTAAAAAAGTGCATTGGGGCCGTCGTTCTTTTCTTATCGAGCAGCACATACCTGGAATAGCATACCTACATAACTAAGGAACACAGAATCTCTTAAGCTGCGTACATACTGGAGGTGATTCGCTCGTTGCACATCGCTTTGAAGCTGACGGCTGGTCGCTTGCGGACATTGTTTATCTCGTGTCCCGCCCACTTTGCGGCGCCAGCAGTTTTTTCACCCGTAGTCGCTTGACGTTGCCAAATATCATATATTTTCTCTGGTCTCTGGTTGCCACGTCGCTGCGAATCACTTCCAGTGTGTACGCAGCTTTAATTCTTTCTCCAAATCGACTGACCAGTGGTAAATGTACAGTCAAACATATTGTCATATTCTGAAGTAGTGTCACTGTTTTTACTAATTGTCTACATTTTTGTAACTGTGTTAATGTGCCTGAGGTTTTTATAATTGGTCTTTAATGTTTAATATGTTATATGGCTATGTTTTTGTTTTGTCATTCATATTTTTCTGGACCTTATCTATCTCTACATACCTTTGCATCTTTGGTTTTCCTTTACTGTCTATAAATGGCACTGTCAACGCTCACAGCTCTGCACACTCCGAAATAAAAGTGCATGTAAGAAAAACAAGACATTTAGGCATAGTATTTCTCTCTATGGTTTGATTTTAAATGTGAGCTTAGTGTAACTGTGTGTGCAGAGATGTTAGTTTATCTCTCCCCCAACTTTTTTTTTTCCATTATGCGTTTGTCCGTGAAAGACGGTATGGTGAATACATGAAAAGGAGTTTAGACAGGTTACAACTTAGTACCATTTTAGCCGTTCAGCTGATAAACATGCAGTTATGTTCAAGAATCAATGCGTGCAACGAGGTTCTCTTGCTGCTAGTTCTTTCTCTTCATGCTGGAAGCGGGGAAATAAACTCCCCGGTGTCTGTCTCTGTCTCGCTCACCAGCAGCAGTTATGCTGTTGTACCGGGGTCACACAGTACACATTATCACGGGTGGATAGCACTACCTTAACCGGTGCACGCTCAGAAATATTCGCATAATCTCCAAAATGATATATTAAGTATGAAAGGAATGTTTCCACACTGTGACCAATCACAGTATGCCAAATGATCAGCGAATCAGTGTCTTATATGTCTAAAACATCATAAAGACTTACACAGTGATCACTACAGGAACACAGTGTAAAGCACAGGGAAACTGGCTGACAATCTGACAAGTACCTTGAACTCAGACAGAGTCACAGTGATATAAAAATAAAAAAGAAAATATAGAGGTTTTCTTTCTGATCTGAGAAAGAATCTACCACAGATTAGTGTCTCTGTCCTACATGGATGACAGATGGACCACAAAAACAGTCATGTTTAAGATTAGATTAGATAGGTTTCAGTTTACAAACTATAGGGCGTTAACATTTCTGGAAGATGGAAAATATTGAAAATTAATGCATTCCATTATCTGCTTTGATATCGACTGTATGAATGAGAAAATCAAATGGTTTGTCAGACAACTCCTTCAAGCACAGCAAGAGTGGATGGGTAAGGATTTGTTTCAGTAAGCATATTAGGTTCACAGAGTCTGACCCAGACTTTAAGATATCTCTATTTCTGAAATGAAAAATCTTAGGGTTATCAAGCTTAGACTTTTTCCCTTAAACCCTTCTCTGGAATAGACTCCTGGTGTGGTCAGGGTCTGCAATGTATCTGTGACTGCACGTGGAAACACCTTCTTTCCAGAAAGTATTATTCTGCTCTTGATTGCAAACTGAGATGAAAGTTTAAGTCTCATACACACTGACAGTCGGGATAAATTGTATCAGTTGGTGCTCTTGTCTTCAATTACTGGTGATCAAATGGAGAAGTTAAATCCAGCAGATATAACCGCAGTGGTGTTTACAAGCAGTCAGAAATCACAGTGGGTTCCCCTTCATCTATTGAGGTAACTCAGTCAGTGCAGAAAGACATGCTTGCACAGATGCACACAATCTTAAACTTGGATAAAGTTAGATTCATGTGTACAGGGATATCACCTTTACACTTAACCTAAAATAAACCTGTGTCTCTATACTGCAAACACATTCACCAGCAGAGAAATTCAAGGCGTGCAGTACACCATATTTAAATTCAAAGAATCCAGCTATTACACCTTTTTAACATGTCTCTATTGCCAATTGTCAGAGAAAAGTTAAAAGTTTGGCAGCATCAGCATGGGCCTGCAGTCCCAGAGTCACTTGAGGTGAGCCAGTTTCTAAAGTAACCGTTACACCAAGATAACAGCAAGTCAGAGTTTCAAAGGCATGTCTCGTAACAGCATTAGTCTCCAGAGAAGCAAGGTGCCGAGCATGACAAGAAGGCTCTCCAAGTGGATTATAAGCCAGTGCTGAGCTCTGAGACCTGGCAATTTCCTCCAAACCACCTGCATGCAGGTGAGAAGCAAACAAAGCAGGAGGATTTTCGAAGTAGATGATGACAGCAGCTGCAGATTAGGGAAAGGGTATACTTTCCAATCCTCATGTCCTCCAAGTTCTGCTCTGCCTTCTGTGCCATATGAATTGATTGCTTTGTATATATTGTATACACCTGTCATGGTCCGCAAAACCCTTTTACTGCACCACTCATGTGGCTGTAGGAAAAGCCTTGCCATGTGGCAGGCAGATGGACTGGCAAAACTACCAGTGTCAGGCTTCTCTGCCCTTTACGCCCCCAAAATTAGAAAGGATGTTAAAGAACAGAAGGACATACGACACTGGCTGCATTCAGCTACACACCGGTCCCAATAAACAAATGACTCCCCTCAGGCATTTTTCACATCCCCGACCATAGTTTCTGACAAGCTACTCCATGATGCTGCTTTGTGCAGGGACAGACTAATACCTCTGATTAATGTGACAAAGGGTGAGCTTCAAAGTATTTATCACTGTGCAACACATCTGCTTGGTTTGGATATCTTCCATTATATTTGCTGTGGATTGATTAGCAGCCAATTGTGCAGTTGGTCATCTGAAAAACTGATTATTCACAAGCTGACATTTATACTCACAGTCCTGTGATGAGCGGTGCCGAAAGGTGAACCGCAAGTGGCTCCGGTTCACGTCTTCAATAGGAATAGCAACCTGAGATAAAGGACAGAACAGGATTGGCTGACAGCCATGAACATGAACACAGACTCACAAAGCATATTTTTAGGTATAAACTGAGAGCAGAGTGAGCTCCAAACTTCCAGATTTTATGCTGCACATATTGCAACATGTCTGCAAAAAATGTTATAATTATATCGGATTTGAGGAAATGAGAGGATATACGCCTTTAAGTGCAATGGATGAACAATTTCCTATTTCTATACATTTCTGCACCACCGCATTTTCCAAAAAAAGATTTCTGATAGATATTACTGGCAATAAAAACCTGTGCTGTAACATCTAATAAACTTGAGAACCATATCAAGGGGATGGTACTGAGGTCAAGGTAGAACATAATGATTAAGAAGAGTAAAGAAGAAATAGTTAAGCAGTAGGAGGAAGCAGAGAAACAAACCTTTATTGTTTCAAACCAGCGTGGCTGCTTTACTTGGTAGTAGATAACAGACTTGTACTCATTGATCCCATCATCTCCAGCTCCAGGGAAGATCACATTCTAGATAAAAGGTAAAAGACACATAGTAATTAGGTAGTCAGACAATATAACTGGTTATCTGGTTATGCTGGCTTAGCTTTTAGTTCACTGAAAGTGCCAAAGTCATAACGGTTGAACTACTTTATTATCACTCTGTCAAAATATTGGCACGCTCACAGTATGTGGAAAATTGACTAGCACTTATTTCATAAAGTACAGCCCTGGAGCAGAAAGCCTTAATCTAGCAGAATGGCCTTTAAAAGTCTGGATGCACTTTATGCATGAGCACCTGCGTGCTGGCTGCCAATCTCATGACAGCATTGTGGAAATAAGAAATAAATTAGAAATTAATTATTTAAGAAGGAGCAGCAGTGGCTCCCATGCAGCAGGATGTGGAAGGAAGCCAAGATCAGGGAAGTAGACCAGCTGGTGGTGATGGATCCAGCCATGTAAATTGGTCTTCCTAGTGGGTCCCCTGCATTTCTACTACAGGTCAGGGTGCATATGTAAAATACTACGTGGCCCACTAGAGGATTCAGCATGAGGCATGGAGTGACAGCGAGTGCGCACGTCTTGTTTTCTATCAATCTGTGCTCAGCCAACCTACCTCTTTCCTCCCACTACTCCAGCTGACTCCCTGGCCTGCTAGTGTACTGCTGCTGAAATACTCCTACACTAATGGTTTCTGACAACCAGCAATTATGAGGAATAACAGACCCCGTCTCCCCCAGCCATGCTGAGCAGATATGGGGGGCAGGTGGTACCTCTAGCAGCTCTGCTCCTTCACTAAGTGGCCAGGATTTCTGACAGCTTCAGATTTCAGAGAGAGGAGGAAAGTGGCTAGGGTCTAACTACAGGTGAGAGGAGTTTCTGGAGGGGTGCTAATCAAAGTCAAAGGTGATATAAAGTCACTGTCCAGCCTCTCACATCACAAATCCTTTAGGATTTGGAGGAAGGAGGAAGGATGACAAACACCAGAGGCAGAAAGAGATAGAGAAAGAGAATGGACAGAGAAGAATAGAGAGGATCAGAAGCCTGAGGGGGACAGAAAAACCCACAAAAAGCAAAACCCAAGAATTAAACCTGTTATAAAACCTCTGTGTGAGCAATGGCATAGAGCTGCCTAGTATATGGAGGCTTCTTTATAATAAAAACTAACTTTTTATTTTTGGAATAAAAGTTGAGTTAGGCAGCATTCAAAGTAAAGATTCTGTTATCAAGGATCATAATGAAACTGCTTCAGACATTAAAGAGGAGCTTCCCATCTCAGACATAGAATTTCCCTTCAGCCCGTTAAAATCCAGGAAGGAGGAAGAATTTAGCCAATTACTCCGGATCCCTAGAGTGCTATGAACATGAGATTAAGCATTTCTGCAACAAGATGTTGAAGGGAGGTTTTGCAATGCAAGACCAACATGGTGACAACGCCTCTTGATGCGATCGATTTCACTTGATCATTGCTGACTAATGTCATTGACTCTAGTCATTACATCCCAAAAGCTATGACAGCCTCAAATACAGATATTGAGGAAAAAGTAATGACACTGAGTAGGAATTTATACAAAGAATTTGTATCTGTTTCAGCTCTTTATAGCTGTATTTGTTAGGATATTTTAAAATTTGTACTCCTATAATGGGACCAAGCTTCAAAGCTGCAGTGCTTTCTTCTTCTCAGAAAAACTATAACACCTGAAAATGTGAAACTTACGGAGATGGTACAATCTTCCAACACTACTCAGATCCCAAAGCTTGAGGTACTGCACAGGTAATGCTGTAATAATCCAATTTATATAAATATATATACAGGTCTCTTAATTTTTTCCGGAGCTGTATATATGTGTGTGTGTGTTTGTGTGTATGTGTGTGTGTGTGTGTGTGTGTATATATATATATATATATTTTTTTTTTTTTTTTTTTTTTTTTTTTTTTTTTTTAATTTTTTTTTCTCG
>VUQI01038492.1:0-29962 GCA_015106735.1 Paratilapia polleni | reverse complement strand
TGAAACCTGTATTTCAATCACTTATTCTCGAGTGCCTTTTAAAAAAAAAAAAAAAAAACAAAAAAACTCTAAAAAAAAAAAATAAAAAAAAAAAAAAACAGTAAAAAAAAAAAAAAAAAAAAAAAAAAAAAAACAACCACCTGGTAGAACATCTCACAACTCATTAATTCATTTAGTAACAAAGAAAAGAGCATCTTTCTGAAGTGAAAGATGGGGAAGATTCACCAATCTGGGGGAAATTCTGTGGGAAAATAGTACAACTTAAAAATTCAGAAAATCCAGAAAAACCCCTACTGAATGGCTGTGATTTTGGGCCGTGCGGGCAGCATTGCATTAAAAATTGAAAACTTTGAAAACCATTGTCTATGAACACAGTTTTCCCTGCTTCCACTGATACAAGCTGAAACTGTACTACACAAACAACCAACCATATACACTCACTGGCCACTTTGTTATTTACACCTGCTCATTAGCGCTAATCAGCCAATCACATGACACCAACCCAATGCCCAATTCAGGTTTGTAGACATGGTCAAGATGACCAGCTGAAGTTCAAACTGAGCATCAGAATGCGGAAGAAAGATGATTTAAGTGACTTTCAACATGTCATAGTTGTTGGTGCCAGATGAGCTGGTCTGAGTATTTCAGATGATCTACTGGGATTGTACCCCCACAGCCATCTCTAGGATTTACAGAGAATGGTCCAAAAAAGAGAAAATATCCAGTGAGCAGAAGTTTTCTGGGTGAAAATGCCTTGTTGATGCCAGAGGTCAGAGAAGAATGGCCAGACTGCTTCGAGCTCATAAGAAGGCAACAGTAACTCAAATAACCACTCGTTACAACCAAGGTATGCAGAAGATTATCTCTGAATGCACAACACGTTGCACCTTGAAGCAAATGGGTTACAGCAGGAGAAAACCACACCAGGTGCTGCTCTTGATAGCTAAGAACAGGAAACTGAGGCTATATTTTGCATGGGCTCACCAAAATAGAAGATTGGAAAAATGTTGCCTGGTCTAATGAGTCTCGATTTCTGCTGCGACAGGTGAAACTGACATCTGTCCTGTAATCTGACCAATCAAAATATGAAACCCTTTTGGGAAATACTGGATGCTGCATTCTCCAGAAAGAGCATGTTATCCATGCACATTTCAGAAGCCAGCATCCATGATGGTATGAGGGTGCATTAGTGCACACAGCGTGAAAATGTGAGAGCACTGTTAATGCTGAACAATCTAATCTTATTTTGAAGCAACATATGCTGCCTTCCAGACAATATCTTTTTCAAAGGCATTTCTTATTTCTGCAAGACAAGGTGAAACCACATTCTGCACATGATACAACATCTCTGGGCCCTAAATGACCTGTCAGCAGTCCAGACCTGTCACCAACTGAGAAAATTTGGAGAATTGTAAAATTAAAAATACAACAAAGGAGGCCTCAGACAGAGTATTTCAAGCAAGAATGGGAACATATTTCATTACTAGATAAACTGCTCTTAAACACTTAACGTGTTTATTAAAAAGAAAATAAAGAGGCGATGCAACATAGAGACATTTCCCTGTCCCAACATTTTTAAATGTCTTGCTTTTCAATTAGGTTTAAATTATTTGGAACTCATCGAATTCTGTTTTTATTTACATTTTACATTGAATCCCAACTTTTTTGTAGCAGGGTTATAAATATCCCTTAAAGCTATCAGCCACTCAAATTTAAAAGAGGACTTTGAGAGACAGGTGGCCAAGAGGAAGCTTTTTAAAACACTCAACCTGGCATAATTATCTCAGGAAAGCCCATCTTGCGAGCCACAGCTGTCGATCGGTCCACCAGGTGAGGGAAGTCCTTCCTAATCTGATGGATGTCTCCAGGAAGCAGCTTCAGAGTCACCCACAGCCCTGGTAATCCAATCAAAGAAAGGAAGCGACAGACCACGTTAAGCAGCATGTCGTGAGAAGACAGGTGAAGTGAAACTTGCTCAGGGAAAAAGCCAAAAACAGACAACTTCTTGCACTTTGCCCTGTCTGTTGTCAAAGTGGTATCAACTCTAGGGAAAAACATTAATTTTTCTTTGTGTTTTGCTTGGTTTAAAGTGGGGCATGGTAAGGTGTACGTAACTGGTATGAGTAAAGCTATAACACACATCAAAGTGCTGCTTTATTGTATCAGAGAGAAAATCCCTAAACAAAATATTCAATTTATGTGTTGAGCCCAGGTCATCAGTGATTGTTTAATATCTACATTATCATAGTATTTGACATATAAACATAGAGATACTAAAGGTTTTATTTAGCCAAAATTATATGCACTGGCTCTGTAATTCCTAAAGTCACACAGATCAACCTTTAATGACCCAGGAAAAAAAAAAACAACTCTTTCTCTCCCACTGCTACATGTGTAACAATATTCCCAATACTCCAGAATTCTCCCTCTCTCTCTTTGGCTCTCTTCACTTTTGTATGAAATACGTGACATTTATGGTCAAATACATGTGCCACTGAATAATTCTGAAACACAGGGCCTAAAGGGAACTTGTGTGGGGTCATATATGTATTTTTTTTTTTTTTTTAACAATTTCAAACCAGTAGCTGTCTCCTGATTTGGAGAAATCCTTAGCTCTTTATTCTGAGTTGCATGGCGAGCCAGCTTCAATCCTGTAAGCTCATTTTAAAGGTGGCATCACTCACTCCTAATATTCTTTAGGGGGAGAAAAAAGCACCATAGAGTCACAGCTTTGAAGAAGAAATGACTAAAAGCATCAAATTAAAGCACTCTGTAGTGCACTTGTTCACAGCCCACCAGAATGAGTGGTCCTTGTCAACCTTAGAGGCTTTACTCACTTATACTTTATGGGCCCCATATTGCTATGAGTGACAAATCCCTCACTGGGTTAGCTGGAAGTCTTTTGATATGCGAGCATGACCGAAACAGCTGCTACGAGTACTCCACTGTTCTTCCCAGTGTGGGTCAGGGCAGACCTGACATTTATCCAAGTACATCTTCACTGGGCATGACAATACCATGGAGACTGTCATGTTGTCTCCCCTCCTCAGCAGCACAAATCCCTCATATGGCGAAGGTTGTTCTTCTCACCACAGATGTCAAGTCCTTCATAAGAGCTAGTCTTTGCAAAAGACTCAAAAGCTTGATTAACAGCTGGATCACTTAGATACTGTAGTCCTGGTGATGAGACCAACTATTTATAGTATGAGCAGTAATTTATAGTATGAGCACTAAGAACAAATTATGTTTTTCATTAGCAAGATGAACAGTTTTATTGCCTTGCCATTATGTTGGTATTAATAGTACTTTGTAAAGAACAGATCTGAAATAAAATATGACACCAGCAGAGTGAGATGTAGTTAAGCTGAAACTTTACAGGCCTCCAACAAGCCTGATTTTTTATTTTTATTTATTTTTTTAACAAATCAGGCTTGTAATGACTTTTTAAAAAATATTTAGCAGTGACTGATTTAATCAAAAGAGAATATACATTAGACAGATTTTTTTTCCTCTTTCAAAATTGGGCATCTGGGGGGTGACTGTACGTGAGCACAACAGGGTCAGACAATTACTTTGTTACCTTATTTGACAGAAAACTATGCTAATTTCTGACAACTGATTTGATTAAAAAGAAACATAACCAGTAAAAGTCTACTGAGTTGCTTGGCTAAATAAAACCCAAATTAACAAAAAAGTAATTTTATTACAATTTTTATGACTTTCCTTTGGATATGCCTGTACAAAGACAAATCGTAGATTTGGAGGGGAGTACAGGAAAAACTTTGAGCAATCAACAATCGGTGCAATTCTACTCAAATTTTTAATTTTATTGGATTTGTCATCAGGTTTTTGATCAGTATAAATTGACAGACAGGTATTTTATCATTTTATAAACGTCAGATAGTAGCATGGTGAGTTTCTTCCTTGGCTTTGGTTCCTGTGTCTGAACTTTCTGCACTGTACCTTGGCCCTTGTGATTGACCTCTTTGGCGGTGATAACTTTGTTGATGACTGTCTGGAGGAAGTCATTCTCCCCTGCCACCCTGGGTGAAAAACGGGAGATGTTCAGCTGCTTGTGGCGAATGGCATCATCCAACGCTAGCCTGCAGTATGCACACAACAGGCAAACACCACAGAGAAGGAGAGGTGGCAGAAACAGAGGAGGAGGAGGAGTGGGGCAGGAAGAGCCATAAAGTGATGGTTATAAGAAGGGGAGTGAGATGAAGGAGAGACAGAGAGAAAAGAGAGACACACCAAAGAGTGATGCGAATACCATGACAGACACAAAGCCACTTGTTAGCAGTTAACAGCGAGGCAGGATGGGTCATGAAAGAAACACACAGAAAAATGATCATTTAGGAAATTAAGCCCAGTCAGTATCTATACAGTAACTGAATCAGCGTGAATCTTGACTTGCCCAAGTTGGATCTTGTAGTGTTTTTTTTAAAGATGCAAACTTCAAATAACAGGCTGTAAAACCCTAGAAAACATCCAATCCCAGAAAGAAACTCTGCTTAGCATGAGAAAAAAAAACTCTAAAATGTAAGTATGAAGTATAAAATGTTTTGTACTCCATAGGGCAACAAATTCATTGAAACAGCTGATGCACAGAGCATAGAAAAGGAGCAGATGTGATCTGGGAGGCACCACATGTGTTGCAGCTGTCAGAGAAACGTGTGTGATGGGCAAAGATGGCATCTGCTGTGTAGAAAATTCTTAACATGCAAAAGGAGATGAGCATGGAGGAGAAGACAGTAGTGATGCATGGAGGAAGATATGAAGAATTTCTGCCCCTCAGACTGTCTTCAGAGTCTCCCATCTTAAACCCAAAACCAATCCAAGCCAGGAAACAGAATGAAGAACAGCAGAGATTTGTACATTCAGGGGACAAAACATTGTAGAACAACAAGAGCAAGACTGTTTTTTACTTAAATCTGCATTTCTAAAATTACAGTATCTGGATTTGGTTTAAAAAATAAAAATAAAAAACACAACACTAAAATGGATACAATGGGACACTGAAATGGTTTTGGGAATTAATGGAAAGAGGGAAAGCCTCAAAGATGACTGGAACTAAAACTTATTTTATATTCATGATTATATTTAGTTTAGTTTTATGAATAAGTTTAAATGAATGCATTCACCATTTCATCTTCCAAATGTCAAAACGACACTCACCGGCCACTTTGTTATTTACACCTATTCAACTGCTCATTAGTCCAAATATCTAATCAACCAATCAGATGGCAGGAACTCAGTGTATTTAGACATGTAGGCATGGTCAAGATGAGCTGCTGAAGTTCGAACCAATTGACAGGATTTTCCTGCACAACCATCCAGCACCTTGTTGAATCTATGCCATTAAGAATCAAGGCAGCTCTGAGGCAAATGGGGGTCGAACCTGGTACTACCAAGGCGTAACTAATGAAGCGGCTAGTGAGTGTATATCTGAACTTCCTGGAGGCCAAGAGTGTGCCTTTAAATTAGGGGCTTGGCTGACTAACATCATTAAGGTAAAACAGAGAAAAGCAGTGAATTCTGATTTTTTTTTTTTTTAATCTGCCGATCAACTAATTGACCATGTCAACATAGATTTTTTTTCCCCCATATGCATTTTCTTAAACTGACAACAATTAGGTCAATTCAGTCTTAGACCTGGTGCCAGTAAAATTATGGTCAATCTAGTCTATTTCTGGAAGCCATTTTAATTTCTGTTTGGATGCCAGGAGTCAATCCAAATCACACCGCTGTGTCAAGTTCTCTAAATGGCTCCCTAACTTCCCGCTTTGCTTGCCTTGAAAACACATTCAACAGCAATAGATTATGGAACTTCTATTTCAAAACTTACTCAGTTTTTCAGTGGCAAATATTCATACGTGGACATAAATAACTCCTCATAAAACCTCCTCTAATTTCCATGATTTATGCTCACAGATAAACCTATTAAGTGAGGTGATCAGCAAGCTAAACTGCCTGAATCTGAGGCATTTCAATTATGCAGGAAATCACGTTAAAAAAAAAGGTTACTCTGGCTCTTTACGCAATCCTAGAAAAACGGTAGCAGTTAATGAGATTGGCTTAATTGAGTCAGCAGGGAATAGGGGAGTGTTACAGTCTTAAAACCCCTTCTAATGTGGTGTCAAGGAGACAAAACTTGTAAAAAGAAAAATTATACTACCTTTTCTGATATACTGTATATACCTAAAGTAATGGATGTAATTTTAAGTGCAGAAATATATCAGCCTTGCTATTTTTTTGCAAGTTTATCCCAAACTTAAAGGAACTCTATTTTGAATATGATTTATTTTATGCTGCAGCACAATGCACTTACGGCTGAAATGGGATAAAGTGCTGCTTATCCTCGTCGTCCATTTTGCCCGTTATGATGTCAGTGACATCCATTACTGTGGAAAAAGGAGAGACAGGTGGGGGTTAAAACACTCTCAAGGCCTGCAGAGTGTAGCATGGCTGTGAAACAGATACAGATAACTGCATGGTGGGCCGCATCAGGGGGTAAAAGCTGTCTCAGCCAATGTTGGATTTTCTTTGATGAGCACTAATTAAGTCAGAGGCTGAGCTGTGATGGGAAAATCTGAGTAGTGGTAACAAAAAGCATAAGTCTTTTGAAGTTAAAAGACAAACGATTAAATATCAGATGAGGTTTCTTTACATTTTCCAATAGCTGTTACAGCAGTGTAAACAGCAAGATCTTAAGGTGAAATCGCATTTGGCTTTGTGCTAATAAACACTGAGCAAAGTGATCACACTATGTCAACAATGTATCACCGCAATGCTGCAGTTAGCAGTCTCATGGTGTAATATTATACAAAATGCGGTGATGTTACACCGCTAGAATAATGTGTCCTCCTTTCCCACAAGCTGCATCACAAAAAACCTTTTTTCATTTTGCTTTGTGTGCAGATTTGAATCGGTAAAGCCTGACAGTAGAGCTTACAGACAACTTACATTCTGTCTGTTGCATGGATGGCAACTGAAGACAACAAAAAAATGAAGCAAAAGTTTATAGCAGGTGATACCACAGTTTATGAGTCTAAAAGTCAGCCAAAAAAGGCTCCTTCTAATTGTGCCTAAAAAAGAGCAAATCTCAAAAAGCTTTCCATCACGCTGTGTACAGCGGCAATAATGATGATGTCTAAAGATAGGCCATCATAAATCAGGCTGTCATTTACCTTCCCCTCAAGTGGCACTGGAAAAAAAGACACTGAAACAGGGGCGTAATTTTCTCTGTTGGATAACTGTGGGCAAAATGGCAATCTAATTAGTTTACGATACGCCTGGCAGCTTGCCAACAGCAATAAATCAAAACCTAATTTTTTTTCTGTAATTTAGCAAGAAATCTCTGAATTTTACCCTAATATATTTACTCACTCACATAAGGCACAATACTTACTCTAACTGTGATGCAAAACAAGGACTTGTGCACATTATGATATTCAGGCAAGGCCGGGGCTCTACAATAGAACAACTTATTCCATGCAGCTTTTTTTGAACAAAAGGTTATCACTGAGCCTCTGTGCTGTCTGCTTTACCTGCCACTCCAAAGGGTCTCCTCAGACCTGACGTCAGTTTCTTGGTGTTATTGTCTCGTAGCTCCATCCGGCCCACTCTGACGATCTGACACACAAAGCTGATCTTCTCTCTCTTCAGATCTTCACTACCTAAGTCCTGAAGTGGGTAAAAAAAAAAAAGAAGTTATAAAAAAAAAACTGAAGATGCTATTGCCTTAGAGTCACTACAAATCCCAGGCTGTTTCAATCACATTGTACAATACAGGGATGAAAATCCTCTGGAAAATACAATTGGATTTAAAGCCCCATCTGTCAACAGCCTTTATCTGATCGATTAATAGCACTTTCTGCAGTGAAAATGAGTTTGCGTAAAAGGCAAACTTTTTACCACAAATTGCTTCAGCAACATATGTGATTGTGTCCACAGATTAATTTCCTGTGGGCAATACACTCCAAACCTAGGAAAGTCTTCCCAGTGGGTGTACACTGACCCTTCTGTCCTTGGGCTTCCATTAGATAGAGGTGACTGCCTTAGTCAATACATATAGAAAGCTGGGCTCTTTCTGAGAGAGCTTAACAAATACAGGCTCCGCAAACAGGCTCCCACATGCCTCATAACATGGCTGAATAAACAGTGAACTACAGGTGAGTGCACACACACGTAATCACATGCATCCACACATCCAAACACACTCACTGTGAAGACCGCTCGCAGATTGTGAAGCTGGTCAATGTCTTTTGCCAGGCCAGAGCTTGACCATTTTACCAGGTAGTTTTCACTGTAAGGGAGAGATGTCGGGGGAAAGCATGATGCTCATGGGTTCAACATGTTCACATTGAAACACATATAATGCAGTGAAATCAGACAGTGAGATTAATTGCATTAACTTTAGTTTCCTTCAGAGCTACAGAACCTTGAGTGTTAATCCAGACATGGTGTCTGCATGGTGGTAAACAAAATGCCTGACTAATGCTGGACGCATATGTAACATTCCACAGCTGAGCAGCTCAACATGATAATTTGCTGTCACAATCCTGAAACAATAGCAAATCCCTGGGCAGCAGCCATCACACAGCACGTGTGCGTATGTGTGTATGTGGTGAGTGTGTGGATGAATGAATGAGTTTACCTGATGAACTTGGACTCTACTGGGTCATACAATGACATGAGCACCTCTGCATCTTCGCCAATCTTACACACCACATTCTTCAGAGTCACAAAGAGGGCAAAAGCTGGTGTGGAAGCAAACTTTGCTTGCCTCGTCAGATCAATATTCTGCTTTTGAGACTGAGAAACAGAGGAGAATCAGCAGTATCACAGGGCACACTGGGTATTTTATACACATCTTTCTGCCACATGTAGCTCAGGCTTAGGCCTGTGTAGTTTGAACAATGAGCCCATAAAGAGCAGCAGTGTATGGAGAAAGAGACACTTGGTGCTGATACCAGCTGTATGCATGATTAATGTTAGCCACTATGTTTTTGAAATTTTCCAGAAAATTTAACAAGTTAAAAAGATAGATTGGACAATGACTATAAATCCCTCAGAATTCAATTCTAATATATTCCACACTGAATAAAAAGCCTTTACATTCACTTGATCTCCAGGACTGCATATACAGTAAAAGAATTCTATTCCCCAATGTCCTTCAAAAATATGCTGCGGTCACGTCATTAACATTCATCATGTTGACCTGGACACTTTCTTATTGCCCATCCATATGCAATAAAGACCTCTAAAGGAGAGGTCACGTACGATGAGACCACATAACTGCAGGGCACTTAGTGTCTGCCACTCCCTACATACTGCAAACTGATATTCAGGTGTGGTACACCACTGATACGCCAAGTAAAATAGATTGGGACTCTGGCGTGGTTCCTGGATTTCTGAAGAAGAAGTCAAGCAATTTAGTGTACCAAGAATGGCTCCATTTTCCTACTTTTAATCCAAAGTTGTTCAAATGCCAAAAGCTCCAGACTGAATGAAAGTGGTATAAATCATCTCTTTGGAAAGCAAAATAGTAAAACACTGTGTATAGTTTGTGCATCAGTAAAAATGGCCTCGCAGAGACAGATCTATCAGATCATGTCTCAGATCACAGACACAATGCTATCATGCCGATACCTGATAGGTTTACCATGTTAACCCCTTTAGTTTAGCATTTTATCATGCTAACAAATTAGCACTAAACACAAAGCTCAGTGAATGTCACCTAATTATGCAGCTAATTGTTCATTAACCAAAGTATTGGACATGTTGAAAAATTTACTTGACAGAACCAGGTTGGCTTATTGGATTTCACTGAAATACATAATGTAGTTGAATTATTTTAGACTGGACCAAAGTGGTGTACCCTACAAGCTAGAGTCACATCACCAGCCTAACCACTGGCAGGGCTAAAAAGGTTGATATTACTGTGGATAGGGACTGAGCAGAAATTACTGTAAAAGGGATGACAAATGTGGGCTCTATTATTTTGTACAGTCATATGAAAAAGTAAGTAAGTAAAGGGTTGTGTCCAGCTGTATCAGAATAAGCTAACAATTTCCATCGGATGTCCTTACCTTTTCACATGACTGTGGTGAGCTGTGGTAACCCTTTTTGTTTTCATTTCTTATTTATTGCAAACCCTCTAACTGTGCTTGATTGACCAACTGAGAGTCAATGAGGCAGAAGGAACAAGACCAAGATGTGCTCCATGTTCATTCACACTGTGCACTAATGGGCATTTACTTAGCTTTAATTTACTATCTGGACAATCTGGCTTCAGTATTAATGAACAGGGACAACAATAATCAACAGGGGGTGCTAAACAAGACTCAGAAGGGACACTTGTCTAATTTTATAACCATTGTTTACTTTTTATTATATTATATTATATTATGAGTACTATATTACTGTAAGTTAACAAATACCTGCTGTGCTGTTATCTCAACTACCCATGTTCACTCAGAGAGAAATGCAGAAGTGACAAGATCTCTTACATACTTTTTCTGTCACATAGTGCACTGCACAGCCTCTGTGCGGGTACCAAACCAAAAGGGCAACATGACACGTGTACAAATATTCATGGGTGTAGCTTCTTGGTCCTCACCGCCACTCAGAGAACAGAGCAGATCGAGACAGAGGGGTATCTGAAGCAGGACAGCTAAACTGCATGCCCACAGAGTGTTTATACAAAAAGTCCCTAGATTTGTTAGATTTGCTACCCACTTTTTTTTTTTTTTTAAGTTGCTGTAGGGGTATGAAAAGTCACTATATCTAGCAACCAAGTCGTGAAAAAAATGAATTTCAGAATCCAAAAGATTAAAAACCAAATATCTGTCCAACAAAAAAATAAAACAGTAAAGTAAAACATTTAGGTTTCTCTGTACTGAGTTTGTCTGTTTACCTTTTCCTCTTGGATCCTGTCCTCAATTTGTTTGGAGGCTGCCTCATGTGCTCTGAACAGGCTGACGGTGCTGGTGAGCTCTGGGTCCAGTATGTTTCCATCTTTGTCTCTGACCACCAGATCAAGATCCAGGTACCTTGCATAAAAATCAGGGAGAGTTAACAAGTGCCAAGACCCACGAGGACAAAAACATACAGTAAAACATATGGAAAGTATTGTGAGGCTACATTTGTCAAAAAGGAAACAGCACATTTTGTATTTCACTGTTACTCCTGTTGCCTCATTTTCTGCTCAAATTCATCCTCATTTATCCTCATATTAATTCCCTCAGCTCCACTGTTTTCTTTCAAAGCTCACCTGTTTGGTTCAACTCTTTCTACTGTCAGCGAAGACAACAACATACTGTCTACATGCACTCAGTGCATTTCATCAGCTGATCACTCCCTGCTTCTGCCGAGGCAAAATTCATTTCTCTACCTGGCCAAAGGTTCAAAATTTCATCACAGGAGCAGAATACAGCTTCACGATTTTCATTTTCAGCTGATTTTCTAGGCCCACTGCAGATAGAGCAAGAGCTGTCATTTCATGATGGAATACAGTACAGTTTGCTGAAGCTAAATCCCTCCAGTTTGTTCTCAAGCTAAGTGATGACCTGTCATTTTCTATTGACTGACACTGCTGACCTATTCCAACAAGACTCATTTTTCCAGATAGATATGAGGATAAAGGGATATAAGCCATAGGGAGGGAAGGACCAGGCTAAAACACTCTCACAACTGAAGCCTCACTTGTTGCCATAGTCTATCTTGGAGGTGACTTTCTGTTTGAGCTCACTGAGCTCATCCTGTGGGAGGGTGCCGGACAGGATCTGTGAACGCCATTCGATGAGGTCGTAGATCATGTCACGGACACAGCTGAACATCTCACGCTTGTCCCCCTGTTAGGCAGAACAACAATGTACAGCTTAGACACATCAGGAAAAGAAGAAACAGCAAAGGCTAGGAAGACTCGCTAATAAACTTTTTTTTTGCAAGTGTGTCTTCATCATGATTGTTAAACCTCAAGGACACACGCAAGTGTATCTCTACACTTTCTATACAACATATACAGTAACAGCTTAAATGTAACTTTTGTTTAGCAAAGGGCACCTTCAAGAGAAGTTGTACAGATACAGACTTTATAAAAGAAGAAGATGTAAAAGATGGATGTAGCTTCCAGGTCTGAAAAGTGAAGTCAGCGAAGTCTGTTTATATAGTAGTCTATGGATGAATAGCCTCCCCCCCTTGATCTAACGCCCTAGTAAACACTTTCCTGATTAGTTTATGGGTTCAATCAGTTTCAAGTCACGTTGAATACAACATGATGTTCACTCTCTAAGTTACAGACCCGATTAGTGCCCAGCAGCACAACAAATAGTTATGCTTCACCGAGTAACAGACAGGTTGCTAGCCTAACAGTGTGCAGAAACCCTCAGTTTTTTCATTTACATCCACACCTCCATCATGTCAGGTTTTAAAATAGCAAGATTAAGCCACAGAGACCAGTCAGTAACCCCCTGGCAACCCAAAATCCTTGCGACCTACAGCAACCACAAAATGCCTGAAATCCAAATCTTCATTTGCTAGGCTGTTGGTTTCGAGGAACACACATTTTTCCCTAGCTGGGGTTGCTGAGGGGGTTGCCAACAGGTTTCTAGGCATGTGTGATTGGGGGTTTAAGAATAATGCTGAGTTTGCAGTTCATGATGGTACTTTGTTAACTGATGCATGAGGTCACAGTGGCTACATCCTTCTTTTATATACATTCTATGGGTACAACACAGTGCGGGTAAGCAGGTTACTTTAAGCTAAATTCAAAAAGATTTTATGAATTAAAAACTCTTACCTAAAAGACCCTATGACTGCTGAATTTCTATTACTGATATTAATAACATTTAAAAGTTAAAAAAAAAACTATGAAAATAAGTCAATATAAAATAAGATTTTTTTGTACTTTACTGAGAATTTTCCAAATAGTATTTACTGATAAAACACAAAATACAGCAAAAAAAACCACAGTTAAATATAAATGAAAAAAAAGCAGCCAATTATGCACAACATCCTTTAATTGTATACAAAGGTTTGCAATACATGTGAGTGATTAACCCATTTGGGTGTGTGTTTTCACTGGAGGAGGGAAGGTTGGCTTACCACATATAAGTCCCTCCATATTGTAGCCCACTCCCGCAGTGTGGTGGTGACTTCTTGAACCAGGGGCAGCTCAGTGGGAATGACCGTCTCCTTTTGCCTGCAGTGACAGAGAACAAATTTTTTACAGTGATTCTGTGTCCTGTCTGCCCTTTCCTCTCCACATTAAGCCCAGAATTGTACTCCCTTACACACAAAGAGAGCTGCAGACAGCATGGACAAGGAGCTATTCTTGTTATACTACTCTCTATTCTCCTTGGAGTTTGCTTGGAAGACACGTGCACAGTTAGCTGTATTATAGTGGCTTGGCAGATAAATCCACATGGTCACAGCATTACTCTGACCCAAGTGGACCATCGCATACTCAGGGATGCAGAAAGTATAATACTGGAGTAAGATGTACTATGAACAGACAAGTTGTGTTAGAAAAAATAGGGTTAACAATCTCAAGAAATATCATCACACATATGTTCTTTCTAGTGTTAGTCTTAAACATGCTGCGTGTTATTCAGATCAGATGAAGGCTGCAGCTTTGCTGAAGTCCATTAGCTATAATTCTATAAAGAAATTTAAAAAAAACATCAGTTCCTAAAGTTTCTCCATTAAATTCAAGGATTCTGAAGTTTGGGGTTTATCTTTGTGTTGTGATAGTGAAATCAAAGAAGACAGATCAAAACAAAACAGTGCCACAAGTTGTGCCAGAACGAACACACGTGTCACATCACATCAAGTGCAGACCTTTCCACTGAAACAACCTCCAAGGGTGTCTACCAACAACTTACACTTTATCTAGCTACTAATTTTCTCAGTAGATCTAAAAAATAAACTGGGAGGAGAAACTTGTCATGTACTTGCTTCCTTTTTGATCTTTGGTGCTGTCTTAATAAATATTAAGTACTGAAGACGTATTCAAAATTTGCATGTAATTCAAAAGTACGCAGTACTAACCCACTGCCCTCGACTGTGGCCTCTTTCAGGTATATATAGCAAGCAGGAAATATACCCTGGAAGAGAAAGATCAAAAAGAAAGGTTACTGTAAAGCCGAGACACTATTTGAAGAACTGAAAAACTGAAGCTGTAAAAAGTACATGTGTGGGTAACATACGTTAAGTTTTTTTAAATCTGTGTTTGCTCACCTTTTTGGATTTTCTCCTCAGCCTCAGGCCTCTGTACCAGTCTAACAGAGAGAACAGTTGAAAACCATGTTACACATGATGATAAAAACTCCTAAAACAAATAAAACAAATAAAAGTTTGCTACACTAAACATACTTTAATGCCATTTTTAAAATAAAGAATGACATTAAAGATGAAAATAACAGCTCTTTCACAATGCAACACGTCAGACAAAGTTGTGGGTCTGGGGTTGCTAGTGCCTGCCACTACAGGAACAGAGCATCATTATAATTACTGTAAATACAATTTGTTCTTAAAAATGTACAAAAATTTGACAGGACAGTGATGCCCAACATTGGTGTGTCAACTCTGATTAAACGTTGCATCGGTACGCCTGTTCTCACCTTCATATGTCTCAAGTATGTGCACTGTGTCTCCAATCTGCAGTGACAGTTCCTCCTCTCCCCGGGCATCGTAGTTATAGATTGCTGGAGAAAGACGAAAGGAGACAATATAAGAGGAGGAGATATTACAGGAGGAGGAAAAAGGCAATAAAGTGTTTGGCTCCCTTGTGGCGCTAATTGTGTGCCATTGCAATGTGTAGTAGAGGCATCTCACATATAGTGGATGTCCACCCACACAGTCTAACACAGTGTTGCTTGGGCCTGGCACCTTCAATGCTGTAATATCAACACTTTTTTTTTCCCACCTACTGAAAAGAAACCAATAAATATGGATAACACCAAAACAATAACAATGACAATGAATAAGGGGCTTCCTCAGAACAGGACAAGCTGGATAATAACATTTTATGGTGTTCCTGATTTTTTTTTTTTTTAACTGTTCTCAAACATGACAACAACAAGATGATTTATATGTTAAGCACATACACTGCTGGTGCTCTCAAAGGTTGCTGGACAACTACGAATATATCCTGGCAAGCAATACGAAGTTATAAAAAGAAAAGTTATGCTGGCATCTACAGGATATTATTCGGTTACACGTAATGAATAAAATTTAGCCACCAAAGCCTGAAATGGTTTGTCTGACACAACCTGACACAACTGATATATTGGCTGACACACAAAGCATATATAGATTTCCCTAATGTTTTCTATGTCTAATTATTTATTAGTCCTTATTAAGATAATATGATAATGCAGTTAAAAAATAATCTTGTTTTAGTGTCACAATATGTTGTGGATTATTTGCTTACACTCTGCATGACTCTGCTTGAATCAGCTGGTTGTTGTGTTTGTGGCGTTCTAAACATGTTGCCGGGGACGTTGCAAAGTGCCCTCTGGTAGCCAAACTATGCAACATTAACACTCATAACATGGTTGAAGGGTGTTTCTCCCGTCTCTTCCTTTCTTTTTTTAATTTTCATTTATCGGCCGTTATAAATGCCAATACCGATGCATCGGCAAATAGCTATCGGCCCTGCCGATATATCGGTCGGCTCAAATTCTGACACACCGATCAAAGGTTTTGTAGTATCTCATAAGAAAAATGCGAAAAACATCTCTCTTCCACTGTCATGAAAAACTTTACAAAATATTCCACACCAAAACCAAATTACAAATTCTTCGAAATTCCCCAAAAATCTATTGAAAATCTGTCATGCTTCCAAGAAAACAGAAAAGAAATGTCATAGGGCAACAAAATAAAATCAGCTTGGTAAAAGTAAAAGCTCCTATCAGAAGTCAGTAACACTTTCATAAAACATATTTCCAATTATCCAATTAGGACATCTGAGGACTCTTTTCTTGAAGATCAACCAATACAGTGCAGGCTATTATCTCTGAAACCACTGAAACGAAACGAGCACACACACACACACACACCCATTGTCAGAGCTCCATCAACATGTCAAGGTCAAATTATAAAGACAATAAAATCCTCACTGGTGACACTTGTTCTCTCATTCAGTGAGCAGTAAACAACATGTCACTGTCAAGCAGCCAAGCCCAGCACCTGTCTATCTGAGAGTCTGCAAGTGTGCATGTCCTGCTGAGGGAACGCACACCAAGCTACCTCAGCAGAGGTTTCCAGAGGTGAATGACTGCTTAATTAAAATAGACCCTCGCTGCAGGCACTGGAGCCTTCCCAGCATGCCGATGGTACAGCAAGTGAATCAACCATTTTCTTCCACAATTACCTGCCATCTGAAGAGCTCATTGTAGTTCATTAAACTATCATTAAAAAAGAGCATTTTAGCTCTTTTTATGCTGGAAAAGTTTTTTTTTTTTTTTTTTTAACTTTTGTCAAACAGAAAAATACAAAGAACAGTCAGTTAGCAATTTAAATACTTCTGGAGAGTCCAGGTCATTTTCTTCAAAGATTAAATAATTAACCAATTAATAATAACCACGAAATTATTTGTACTTTTAATTCTGTATAAGGCAAAAGCATTAAAGAATAAGCTAGTGATTAATGTCACATCATAGTTACAAAGCAGCTATGATTATATAAAGTACAAATTAGCAGTATAGTATGTGTCAGCTATTATAGAGGTTGGACAACTTGGAATATTGTATAACTGATTTATGAAGGCAGCATAAAAAAGGAGATGTTCTCTGAGATTTACTTTCTGACATTCCCCTTGCTCTGTCTTTCTATCGTTTTTCTTTCTTTCAGTTTTGCTGACCAGGTACTCCTGTCCCATTCTGTCTCTTATTTTCCCTAACAGCTATCTCGCTGGCCAGGTACCTTCCAAGGCAGAATGAGATGATACTCCAACTCTGCCATCTTAGACTGCAGCTAGCGAAGGTAGCTTTTCTTCTGTTCTGGAGATCTGCAGTGCACCGGAGGGCCACTCAAACCAAAACCTGCAGCAGGTGGAAAACTGGTTTTTACAAGGACTACTGTTGCCAGCTGCAGTTCAAAACGGCAAAGTCTCAGTTTATCCCCGAGACGTGAGACTCACTGTTGAGGCTGGTGATTGCTCAGTTATTTATTTGTCAGTACATGGCAAATAAAATATTTGCAGAGAAGAAACTAATAAAATGTATTGTTTAATAAAAAAAATAAAAATTAAAAAAGAAAAAAACACGCATGCCCCATTTTGCAGCACACACGTGCACACAAACATACGGTGTTTAACAACTTCATTAGACCACCACCCAATGTAAGGTTTATGCCACAGCTGCCCTAAATTAACAGTATTGGTAATTACCAAAATCATTTTTTATGTTTCTACAGTGGTTATAATAATGGTTAATGATGGTCTACTAAATTTGTTAGGCACAAGTATGTGCACCCCCTGCCTCAGGCAAGAAACACTGAGGTAATGTGGCACAGAAAAATAATAACAACATCCAAAACACAAAGAGCAACACTGGTAAGTTGTCTAAGTCGTATGCTGAACAACAACAGTCTGTGACAGATGTTTAGCACACGCACGCAGCCTTAAGCTTTGCAGTATATGCAAGAGTACTTCACCTTCTCTGGAGGACATAAAAATGCTATGTGTAGCCTATTTCATTCAGCCCTGTGTGTATGTGCATATACACGTGCATGTCCACGGTGCATTTTGTGCATCCCAGAACAATCCGACGAGCCCAGCGAATCCACCAGAACATGACCCATGGGCTGACAATGGAACAACAAAGACCCTAGGAAATGAATTCAATGGTACCACACTGAGATACAAAAGGTACCTAGAGGGGTAGAAAGCAACAAAACAATCAAAAGGGAGGTGGGATTAATCTGTGTCGAGGCTTCACAGAGTAGCCTAGTCACTCTACACGCACTGTGCGCTCAATTAAATCATCATTAAGACTAGCTGGAAAAGTCTGTAAAGCCATCAACTGCTGCATCTGTGTGTTTCTTTGGAACTGGGTCAGAGGGCCAGCTGATTCAGCATGTTATATGAGTAGCAGGTGACCAGAGGGAGAAACAAGAAACAAACAACTCTAACAGAAAGATAAAGCTTCATGTTTTATCAGAAAATGAAAAATTTAAAAAAGAACTCTATAATCACTGCCAACGAGAGAAGTCTCATATCAAGCAAATGGGAGCTCCGAGAATCGATGAAATGATCACTGGGCAAGAGGTACAATTACAAAATGAACACAAACGACACCCTGGGAAGATGCTGTCGGAATGACAACCATCAAACACAACCCTGACAAGTGAAGCAATGATGGTGCAATTTAACAGAGAAACTAAAATGCTTCTTGTCACGTGGGGGGGGGCCTAAATGACAGCTCTGATTACTCATAAACCTGTATTTGCATACCCAAGTAATCTGATGTCAATTAGGAAGCAGTGAAGGAGAGACAATCCATCAGACAAAGAAGACGAAGAGGATGGGGAAGTGGACCGTATTCTCCCTAGAGTGTGGCATGCAAATGGTTTTCTGGAAACGGGATAAACAGTAGCATCATTTGGCTGGGGCTCATTACCATACATAACCTTGTGCATAAGGCTGTGCAAACTCAGAGAACATCATCATCATAGGAAACGAGTGAGGAATCAGATTACAGAACTCTCCATTTAGCCAGCAGTCTACGCCCTCTACACAATTATAAGCAGCATCATCTAAACACTGGACTGATTGTAATTCTACACTTTGGGCTCACTAATAACCTGCACTAATCCACGCAAAGCATAACATACCATTACACTCAAATGATAACACAGTATGCTGAAGAAGGAAGGGTGGAAAAGAGAGGGAAAAGAAAGTACATTGAAAACTGGAAAGAGAGTGAGCCTCTTGATGATTTGAATAAAGTCCCCATGGGCTGTAAGCCCACAGAGAGAGCCAGCCAGGAAATCCCAGACAACAGAGAAATACAAGTGTGGAGCATAAGGCAACTCTCAGAGTGGATGGGCTTGGCTTATGTAGTACTGGAGTCAATGTGCAACCTCAGAATAAAAAAGGACCCAGGAAGTTATCCAACTTGTATAACAGAGAACATTGTTATAATCTGTGTTAACTTAATGGATATTTTGCACTATATATTGTGTCACCGCTGATGAGAGGCAGTAACAATTTCATTCTATTAACATCATACCACATAACATTTTATAGTTTATATACAGATGCCTGGGACCAACTGTGGGTGCATTTTAAGCCAAACATAAACCTGACCAAGTAGTTTTTCATGCTTAAACATAACCAAACAGCTGAAGAAAAGAAAACTAAACGGTGAGTGCAATAGGAAATAAACCACAGCCTCGAGGTTTAACACCACCTGCCAGCCTGTTTCCATGTTCTTTAAAACAAGTATAATAATCAGTTTCAGCTTTATAATATCCATCCAAATAATGTACAGCTCATCCAAATAAACATCAGTTTAAACTTTACAATAACCATCCAGATTTTGCTAAACAATTACTGTGCAACTAGTAGACTTTATTTTTATATTGACGTGCCTTTTTGAGCATCAGAAGACAAATCTTTAGCCAAGAATGTGAAGCAAATCATTATAGCAAGGGGTTTTGAGTGAATACAATGACAAACTAGGCAGGGCTGCGTGCTGTATTGTTTGTAACCCACTGGAACTCTCTAGTTGTTTTACTTCCTTTCTTCTGAAGTTTGCATTCTGTGACAAAAGATTGTGACCTCTCTGCAGCCTTCACATAATAGTATTAGTTGTGTTTTTCCACTCAAATCAAAGTGGACCTATTGTGGACACTTCCAGGTCTGTATTTTTATTCTTGGACTTCACTACAGTAGCTTTGAACAATTCACAGTTCAAAATAATCCTTTTAAGATGCATTTTATGCTGGGCCACTGTATAGCCACTCAGTTCATCTACTGACTGAAACAGGACATTGTAGCTCCTCTCGCTTTAAGGACACCCTACCTTTAGGCCGACTTTCTTCTGACTGGCTACCACTCACAAACAGGAGGCCCGAACAACAAGTGGGTGGGGCTACTGTCAGGTTGCTGGTCAGGGATAACACATATGACACTTTCACATTCACACATACAGCGAGAATTCAAAATCACCAATAACCTAGCATGCTCATCTTTAGGTTGTGGGTGGCTGTCAGACACCTGGAGAAAACCTACCCACGGCACAGGGAGAACATTCAAACTCCACACAGAAAGACCTCAGCTAATTAGCAGGCTCAAATCCCCTTGCTGTAAGTTGACAGAAATAATCCCTGCACCATCGTGAAAGTCATAACACCAGTCTATTGAAAAGATTTTCTATAAATACATTCAACCTGTAGAATATGTCAGCCACTGGAAGCCTGACCACTAAAAGACACATTTAGAAGGCCACATTTTGTATTGCATAACTGTCCTACTATACTGTTTTTTTTGTTTTGTTTTGGTTTGGTTTTTTTTAACTAAACTGAAAACTGTTTAACTTATTGCATAGTTTCCAATGTCAATACAAACAATTGTGGACTGTGAGAAAACAATAATACACAGTGAAGTTGAGCATGACAATAGGGATGCTTAACATGAATAAAGAGGAGTTTAATAAGCACACAGTGGACTAAGAATAACCTTTTCCAGGCAGCAGGGCTGAATAGAGGATGCTTATTACACTCCTGTTGCACTAAAGGTCTCCAAGGCAAGACAGAGGACTCAGCAGAGAGGAGTTTTACGTGTGTGCAAACACACATAAATACAATGCTGTATTCTCTGAAGGATATATAAGACTTTTCCAATCTGACAAACTGAAAAGTCTGCAAGTAAAATGACATAACTCTTACTCGCTAAGAGCGCCAGACTACATGACTACATTATACATCTGACCTTATAAATCTGATGCATCTCAAGTTGCTTCCTGTGAGGCATCCCCTCAATGCACACAATGAGACCTACTAGACTTCCAATATTGATATGCAGCATCAAATACGGCCAAATTTTTAAAAAGTTTACTCATTTCCATATACATAAATATATCTTATGAGAATAGTGGTGTAGTAGTAATAGTTTAAAGAAAGATTCAAATAATGGAATTCCTATATGGAGTTGAAATTGGCTCAGTGTCCAACATCTTACATACAAAATGTTTTTATAAACTCATCTTTAGAACCTAGGATGCCTTGGAGGACGTGATGGGGTAGAAAACAAGCATACCCATGCCTGACATCAAATTTGTTAAGTCATTAGTATGGGCAAATGTGAGCCAAGTCAGGTGCTGTTGCAGGTGTCTATAGTGTTTTCCTGATGAGCCCACTTGGTGGTGAGACGGAGTCGGCTGGAGCAAGCACTGCAGCAGAGATCACGGGTTTTCTTCAGGGACCTGCCATGTGCTATTAAGGTAACAGGAAGAGCATCAGTCTTGGGGGCAAAGGGACTATGCGTTTCTACTGCATCTTTGGAACACCTGCGGACTTCTGCACCTGTGTTAGCTCTTCTGTCTGATTCCCTCAAGACTGACAATAATACACACTGAAGACAGCAGTTGTTCTAAAGTAGGGTCCAAAAGCATGTAACTGAATCTGAACCTAGCACCAAATCTTCGTATAACTATAACTTTGACAAAAGTCCTGAAATGCAAGTCTACGACACATCTGTTTCACTGTCACCAGTTAATCTGCGACACCAGTTAATCTGAAACACCGGTGTGTCTCTGTTATGTGCACGCCATACACTGTCCGGGCGCTGCACTTCCGTCTTTCGCGTTCCTCAACATTACGTGATTAAATAACATTTAGAAAATAGATTTCTGACATTTGTAAATCGATTCAGAATCATCCGTGTCCGCATCGCGATGCATCTAAAAAACGATTTTATCCCCCACCACTAGTTTCTTTATTCACCTAATGTATTTGCCCTCATTTAATTTAACCATTTAGTGTAATAGCAGTGTAACGGTTTCCACTTTTGCAATCATTTATGGTCACGCTAGTTTCTCTCCATGGCTGTTCCCCTGCGTGTGAGGGAGTAGGGGCTGATCAGCACATGCAGTGCAGCAGCAGAGGAGATACAGGTAGAATATAACATTAATTCAGTTGATGACAACTTGCTAGCTTCCTGTAAGCGCAACAAATGCTTCCCAACAAGCGTTAATTCCCCTAAAGCGAAAGATGAACAGACACCTTTAAGTCTGAAAGCAGTGAAGCTAGACTGAACTTAGTCCTCCTAAGCAGTGAACCTCGTGAAAACTCAGCTATAATTTGGAAAAAATAATTAGAGCCTTATCATTTAAGGGAGTCTAATAATATTTCAAGGACTATCCAATTACAGGAATTTTCATTTGCCCATGAAGATCATTTCAAACTTTGTAAGAGAAATGAAAGCCTCTAAGTATGTTATTAAAATATACAGTAGTTCACTGGGATTTGGCTGTGATAGTGAAATGCATTGTCTGTCAGACGCATTAGTCAGTGGCATTCATTGGGAAAGAAGACAATCAACTATACAGCATGTTTATAACACTCAAATGGAGAGAAAGCTTTGTCAGTGACGTACAAAGCAGGGCAAACAGGATAATTAATTTCAAGTCCCTCACTAATAGGGTTTAATAAGAGGTTTAGGCATTTAGACAGAAGCCTGATGGTTCTAATTTAGGCGCAAATTCAGACAGTGATCTCAGGATTGTGAAATACCAACAAAATCACCCTGTTTTCTTTTAGACCAATTATATACAACAGCCATTAGGCTTTATCAGCAGTTGGAAAGAGAAGATAATGCTGCTGTAGCTGACCTGAAATTAATACAACAGCAGCTGAGCTGGGAAACAGGAAAGCCCTGGGTCTTTCTCTCACTCGTACGACCACATTTTTACTCCTTCTGGAAATCAACAGGAAATGCCACTTGAGATATTACCGTATCACAATAGATAGGGCCCTTCCAGTAGGCAAGAAGGAAATACTGGTGCTGGTTATGAGTACAGGAAGATTAACAATACCCTGTTAAAAAAGGGGGTAAAAGGCGAAACAGAACACAGTAAAAAATAATGTGATGTGCAACAGGGGAAGTGGGCGGGTTTGTGGCATGAAGAGTGAAGTAAGGAGAAGGGAGGAGCAGTTGGAGAAAACCACTTGCGCCAGCTCTGGATGCCAAAAGCTATAATACCTTTTGGAAGAACTTACAGCCATGTGCCCAGCTCCAACATAGGCCTTGGGGTGCAATCTAACGCAGGCTGGTAACTCAGCATTCATTGCCTCTGTAGAGCCAAATTATTCCTTTAATTGAAAATCATCTTCCCAATACAACAGGGAGAGAGCAGAGCATAGCTCATTACAGAGCACTGAGTAAAGCCTTGCACACAGAGCCTCTCACTGAGTGGTCTCTGCTGTTAGTTGTGGTGGTATCTGCATCACCTCTGCAAAGCAAACCTTCCCAAGGCTCTTATTCCTGCCCTTTGCACATCAGCAAAGGGCAGGAATAAGAGCCTTGGAAACACTTTCACTTTAATTCATCAATTAAATAGGAAAATAGATTCAAATGAAAAAAGAAATATTCAAGGGATCATACAGGATTTTTTTTTTAAATGTTATCAATGACAGTAATATCAAAAATCCCCACATCTTCTGTTAAACAGTTGCAAGAGACCACAGGGTTGCAGTTTTTCCATCTGTACACTAAAGTGCAGAAAGATGAAGTAAACTGGTAGAATCCACACAGATTAGCTTTTTGCACAGCTAGACATAGCTAATTATTTCCTGCCCTGTGTTACATCTCTTGTGAAAAGCATGCTGATGAGTGCATAATTACCTTCAAATATTTGGAAAACACTGCAACTGAATCATCAAGTTTACTCTGGAACCTCTTTGGTGGCCACAAATGTGACTTCATCTCACTGACAAGAATATGACATAGCACTTGACCTTCATCAGATTGCATCTGCTTGCAAAAATATGCAAGATGTGCAACAGGAAATACCTCGGATCTGTTCTTTGCACTGTTATTTATAACTATAGGTGTGAGGCTCTGTTCTGATAAAGCAGAAGTCACACTTCACATCAGCATAGCATCAATATAATGGAATTTCCTAAAGAAAGCTAGAAATTAGAAAGGCTGCATATAATAAACAACTACTTGTAACATCAAAATGTCAACCATTCTTAAAAAGCATTACTGCACACAAGGGACATTCAAAAGATGACTGGTGAATGATGACTGCAATCCTACATTTAGGTGTAGAAAACATTTCAGTATTAGTAAAAAATACTGTACTTCAGCTCATGCACACTTCTAAAATGCTATCTGCTAAATTGTTGGAATAGATGAATCCAATTAACTTCCAGCACAATCCACAGAACCCCTGCTCCACCCAAAGCAGCTGGTTTAGTGACCCAGATAAACCCAACATACCACTCTGCTCTCCTTGTGGTTGCAATAATTCTTAAATGAGCATGTACATAGTGTACAAGTAGAACTTAGGTTAGTAAACTACCAACACTGGCCAAAGTGAACCTAACTTCCAAACTAGTAGTTGCTGGATAAATTTGGCCGTGTTGATTGCAAAGTTATTTGTACTATAGATCTGGATAAGCTATAAAGGAGAAATTTAAAAATTGATTATAATAATAATTCCATCATTAATTTTAAAACTCGGCTATGCTACTATATAATTGCTCCATTTTATAACTTAAATATAGTAGAATCCAGATATGAATTCTCAGAGGTAATTAGCAATCTGTTGCAAAACTAAACAGTAGCTGTACTACATATGTTTTATAGAATAGCTTTCTTCTGTTGCCATGTTTGCAAAACTCAATTTATTCACTTTCACTATCATATTGGTTACATGTATGCGCTAAGATGATGCTTCTGGCTTCACAAATGACTGAGCATTTGGTTTCAGTAGCAAGCAACGCATTTATTAGTATTACTGCAAAGAGCCTGCAGAAGCATGGCTGTTTCGTTATGTTAATCAGGTTTAGCACAACAAAAGCTTAAGTTATCATATGTTTGTGTCTGACTTGTGGTCCTCATACTGTATAAAGTACAGAACATAAAATTCAGCATTTCAACTGTTCACTGTTGTAACTACTGCTTTTCAGTGTGATGGATTTCACTGTCAAGTTGTCTTGTCTGTCACTACAACTTCACACTTAACTCAACACACACAGCAACAATCATGCTGAGCGTCCTGATTAGGGTTGTGTGATCATCTCTATAGTCCAATCGTCCTCCTGTGTGATTGACAATAGGTTTTGATTGCACTTAGAATAAGAAGAGTCACTGTTGTCAGTTCTAGAAAAACTTTATCTCTAGATCCACCTTGGTTGATTCCACCCCTCCTGCCTCTTCAGTCAGAGAGGAGCAGTTACAGCCACACATACCCTTCGCACACTGAAGCATTCACCCTGTCTAGCACCGAAATCTTTTCACAGTTAGCAAGAACAAACCTTAGTCAGAGCTGCAGTGGCAATTATCCTTACGGCATGAACAATGTTCTACTTGCATAATCTTGCTGTGAAAAACAGACTTTGCACAGAGGTTATTAATGGAAATGTTATCGATGAGAGTTTCTGTGTCAGCTCAGACAGTGTGAAGGACATTAAATAAAACCAACTTCAATGGACGGCTTCCGAGAAAATAAATTGGTTTGATTTGCTACAAAACTGCAGTATTAAACTTTGGTAAAGAAAAGAAGACCAACGATGCACATTCTTTGGTCAGATGAGACAAAGATAAAAAATGTTCTGCTCAGGTGGAGTCCAGCATATTTGGTTTGAACCTAGTGTGGACTACCACAGCAGATGAATGGTCTGAACAATAAAGCCCGGAGGTAGGAATGTGATGATATTGGGGTGGTTGAGTGCAAAAGGTGAGCGCACCATGAATGTTGGTTAAATATACTAGCTGACAAAATGATGCCCAATCTCTGGGAGCCTGACAGAAGAGGAATATTCCAGCATGACAACAATCCAAAGCACACTCCCAAAACCCAGACGATTGTATCGGTCCAGCAATGAGCAGCTGAAAAAAAATATCTGTCTTTGAAGAATGACAGAACTTGTCTCCAACTTGTGAAACCCTGGTATCTTCCATGAAGCAGAGGGCTGAGCCTGTCATCAAAAAATACAGGTGGGCATATAAAGAACTGAAAAAATAAAAGATTTGAAACTCTGTGATGAAAGGTGT
Organism: Paratilapia polleni; assembly: GCA_015106735.1. NCBI lineage: Eukaryota > Metazoa > Chordata > Actinopteri > Cichliformes > Cichlidae > Paratilapia > Paratilapia polleni. The sequence continues at coordinate 3,726 of VUQI01038492.1, read as the reverse complement.
TTTGAGTCTGAGTACCATAAAACCAACAGCACAACGTGTCAAATGCTGACTGGTTGAAAAGTAGGCCTGAACAGGAAAGGGAGTGACAGTGGAGTTCATCACGTAGAGGAAGAAGTACAAAAAAATATCAAAGTTTAAAAAAATAAAATAAAAAACAGCATGAAAAGTACAAACAGTGGCTGCAGTGGACGCTTCATCGTTTTTAGCACTCATTTGACATCAGCTCTTAGTGTGTTACAATTTTGGTCCAACAACAGCACGAGCAAGAGTAGCCCAAAGACCAGCTGTTTGTGATACTGCCCCCTAGTGACACTCAGTTTCACTTCAGCTCTTTGCATGTTAGAAGTTTGCAAGAGTAGCACACAGACCAGTTGAACCACATACTTTGTACACTGCCCCCATCCACAACAGAGTTCTCTGCAGGTAGATGGGCTGTCCCCAGATTCCCAGCACACTACCCCCCCGAAACATAAATTCCACTTAAAGATGTCCCCTGACTGTGAAATCAATTGAATTCTTATCATCAATTATTTTGCTATTTGTCAAATACTATAAAAGTCGTATGTCGTCAAGCAATCAAGGCCGCCAGCACCAAGAATAAAATAGCTACCTTGTCTGTTACAGATATCTGCTCTGACTGAACTGATTTCCTGACTTGAGGTCTGCTGCAACATTGGGAGCACACTACGCCTTAGATGACCATTCTGCTGGAGCTAAGCATTGGAGATGCTAACCCGGTAAAATGTGAACACATTATAGTAAAACAGATCAGTGTTTTCTACCATCATTTGTGGTTCCACAGACTCAAAAACATTACTCAAGCCTCAGGTCGAGACTTGTCCATGATACGGCCAAGCTACTTCGTCGCTGGCTCTGCTGGTCCTTTGCCAGTGCTCTTGCTCCTATCAAGAGATCTTGCTGCTTGTGTGTTCTGGTACTGGTCTCATTGGTAAATCATCTCCATATCACAATTCAATAAAGTATATTAATTTCCATGTTAAAAGAGGTGGTTTTTAGTCAAACCATCACAAATGAGGCAGTCAACTTTCCTATGGACCACCATTAATGTTTCATTTGTCCTTTTGCTTATAAGCTAATAATATCGGTTACTAATGTTTTACTCAAATATACTCAGCTACAATCACCATCTAAGAAGTTTCTTAAATTTGTGTTTTTTTCAAACAAACACATGAATAAGCAGCAAGTAGAAAATCAGCAGTATAGATTGTTTTGTGGAAACAACATTTAAGGTCTGGGAATAAAAACTAGAGGAAAGAACTGGCAGTAAATATAAAACTGTCAGCTCAGTTTGTATCGAGTATTCTTAACATCTGACCACTCTAGCCCAGGCTTTATCCTACCAGAATGCAGAGCTTGCAGTTGAGCTGAGGATGTGCCAGGCTACCAGTGGGTGAGCTGACACTGAATGACCTGTCTGTTTCAGAGGTTCAAGCATGGGCTAAAAAGATCAGCTCCCTTGGAGAACTCACTTCTCTGTACCTCAGAAGGCAACGTTTAGCTGTAAGCTGTTGATACCTGTGACTCTGGGTGTATGTATAACTTAACCATGACTGCCAATAGCATGAACATGCAAGCTGTTAAAGTCCCATAAGCTAAAGCATTTTCTCCACTGAACATATTTATCTTACCTAAGTAACTTCCTCAGAGTGAAGTCTTGCAGTGATTATACTGTATTGGTTTTGAGACTTGTAATCCCAGATGCTGAGATTCATTCATGGTGAAAATCACAGGGCTCAGCATCTCTGATGTTATTCAGGTCATAAAAAAAATGTTAGCATTATTGTCAGCTGCAGTTCATATTAATGTTGCATTTGTCACCTTTAAAATGTCCCGCGGGTGGTTTTGGAGGCTTGTAATGGAGATGTCAGGCATTGATTGTGGTCGCAGACGGCCTTGGGATTGCAGCAAAAGAGCCTTTCTGTATGGCTGGCATTTGATGAAATGGCCTTTTGTGTGTGTGCATGTGTGCGTGTGTGTGTGCGTGTGCGTGTGCGTGTGTGTGTGTGTGTCTGGCTAAATACTTGATAAAGTCAGAACCTTGCAGCTCAGATGTTGGTGGGCCCTGAAGGCGGTTTTAGATTTCAGTGAGTGGCAGCTCTACTTTGTGATCAACCTTTAGGGAGTTAGATGAAGCTGTCTCACTGCTGTACCTGACAACTCAGTCTCCTTTTGTTTAAAAAATGAAAAGAGATGAATGAGTCAAAGTGTCACCTGGCCATCACATTTTCTACCTGAATTTTACAACTGGAAGTCCTCCTCCTGGTAATGATTATGCTCATATCGATCTCTCTTCATCAAAATTACATATATAGAACACAATAAAACCAAATGCTCAAAATAATTAAACAGATTATTGAGTCAACTTTAAAAAAAAAAAAAAATTGACTTATTAAAATGTTTTGAGTTACTGTGACAATTTTATTTCTTTGACTTGATAAAACCAGCGATGATGATTATTATTATTACTACTATTTTATCTTTGATTAACTTTAACTATTTTATAGATTAAGTAAGCCTCGCTTAGAAGTACAATTTTAGAATACTTATTTCTATTGTGTGGGATTACTATACACTTGCACTTGTCCATTAACACTGTCCAGAGTGGGTGTGATTTGTAGTAGTAATTTGCTGCAGCAAATTATGGATGTTAGCTAAATATTATGCATGCTCTATCATACTGAGTTGCTCTATGTTTCATCCATTATGTTTACACTTCAGTTTCTCAGGTTGTGCATTACCTGAATTTACCTTCACGTTAAAATAGCAAAGCTTTGGCACCATCAGTGAAGTGGGCAGCTGACTATAACTGTGGTAGTACAGAGTGAAGTGGATTTAATGGTACTGCATTTGAGTCAGTTTGCGTAGGTATTTAGATTTGCGTAGGATTTTGGGTATGCAACCCATGCAGACATATTTGCAAGTAGTCCTCCAAAAACCAACTCTGATGGCACTATACTGATCAGTGATCAAAAAAGCAGCATAAGAAGCACAGGCAATAGCTGCAGCACACAGTTTTCACTGTTTTTAACACAAAAGCTCTTTGTATGTTATGACTTCTGTCTTCTCCACGGCAGGGGCTAAGCTAAAAGACAAACAACAGCACAAACACAAGCAAGAGTAGCCCACAGACCAGTAGCTCAGCATATTTTTGACCGTGCCACCTGCTAACCATCCACAGCTACAACATATGCATGACGATCTGCAAAGCTCTACCTAGGTCCAACGCACGAACATGCCGGTCCCTCTATGCTCTGCTTATTGTAAAAATGGAAAATCTTTGAAGTGAATTTCAAGCTGTCTTGCAGATGATTGTCAAGAGCAAGTAATCCCTCAGCATTATATTACCAGTACCTGCACAAAATAAGGTCATTGCAGTGGTTCACTGTTTTTATGTAGAAGAAAAAAGTCACTATAAACACCAAGTCATATCAACAGAAAATATCTGATTGGCTTTAGAAGCACAGATACAGTGTATAATCTAAGTATTTTAATTCTGAAAGCATTTTATTTTTAAGTTGATCAACTTACAATTTAGTCAATAAGTTGTTGTAATTAAAGAAAAATAAAGAAGGTGTCAATATACAGCTCTGAAAAAAATTAAGAGACCACTGCAAATTTTTCAGAAATCAGCATCTCTACATATATGTAAGTCATTCCATTCCAGTGTCTCTTGAATTCCAACACAAGCACACCTGGAGTCAAGCA
>VUQI01038490.1:0-23063 GCA_015106735.1 Paratilapia polleni | reverse complement strand
GGGGGTGAGGGGAAACAGAAGAGAGCAGAGGGAGACAGGACAAAAAGACACACTATGGGACAGAGTTTAATAATAGCTAATGACTAAATGCAAGTGGTGTATAAACACATGGAGAGTGAGAGGAAGTGAGGAAGAGGAGGTGCTCAGTGCATCATGGGAAGCCCCCAGCAGCCTAAGCCTATTGCAGCTTAACTAAGGGATGGTTCAGGGTCACCTGATCCAGCCCTAACTATAAGCTCTATCAAAAAGGAAAGTTTTAAGCCTAATCTTAAAAGTAGAGGGTGTCTGTCTCCTGAATCCAAACTGGGAGCTGGTTCCATAGGAGAGGGGCCTGAAAGCTGAAGGCTCTGCCTCCCATTCTACTTTTAAATTTAAAACGTTGTGCCTTACTGCTGAAACCACCACATTTCAAAAGGTGCAACTTTTACTTTGAAAGCAAATGGGCTCAGTTTCCGGTTTGTGTCACACAACAGCTTAGCGAGTAGTTGACCAGTGTTTGCAGACAAGTCAGCGTCTTCCACACAAACTACGAGTGTGGAAGACGAAGTTTACCAGTGAATTATAACAAAACAGATCAAACATCCAGGGTACCAGTGCCTGTTTCTGTTCCTCTACATCACATTAAATTGGTACAGTTTATTGAAACTATGATATATCCCAGGATACTGATGCTCAAACCTGGTTTTATGCAAAAATCGTTCTGAACAAGAACATTTTGTCTTTAGATTCTTGAGCCTTGCAGTGGGTGTAAAATTGATTTGGTTGCAGTTTTTAACAGAACTTAAATGTGTTTTTCAGCCCTGAAAATTTCATGTGGATATCTTCTGTACTTATGAAGTTATGAGGGATCAAAAATGCTGAAAAAATAACGAATTAAAAACTGTCAAATTTGGACCCATGCCTTTTGTACTTTAAAGCCCGGTAACTCTGAAAATATTGATAGTATGAAGGTAAAATTGTGCAGAGCTACATTAAATCTACTAAAGTTATTATACAAAAATAATCAGCTGCATCTGAGGGGGTCAGGTGGGAACTTTTCTCAGATTTGGCTGATTTTAAATGGAGTGACCCATATCTTCTAATTGTGGATGGTCTTATTAAACATATCTAAAATTTTCAAATTAGGAATGTGGCATCTACCTGGCTAACCTTAGCTTACGTCCTACATTTTTAAATTCCTATTGTAAGTTCTTACTTCATAAATTCATTCGTTTGTCCCACTAAATTTACAACTTTAATCTAAAAAAAAAGAATTTCGTTTTCTCTAAATGTTCTCTTCAAACCATCGACCCCTTATATATTGTGTAAATTTCAATGTTGTCTAATACACCATTGTGATATGATGTTCATTTAAAGTGAGAAAAATTTATAATTAATTAAATTAATAATTTAATAATTTTATTTACAGTTCCACTTTAACTTTCGCCTGGGGCACATTGAGCTAGAAGTGATTTTGTACCCCATATTCTGTTGTCTACCTGAGTGAGGTACACTGATAAGGTTTCAGCTGATCGCTAACAACCTGAACTTCTGTTGACTGCATTAGTTCTCATATTCCTCCATGTTCCCTCAGCTATAGGTCGAGTAGTAAAAAAATGTCTCATCTTACCCCACTTTGTGCATACGTATGTTGCCCCAGGTTGTAAAGGGAGGTCTGTTGGCAGAATAAAATGTATTCTAAGAGGTTTTCAGGATCAGGATAAATGCTGCAGGCAGTGTGGTAAATTAAAAAAAGGCTCACTGTTTTCATATTTTCTGGGCTCACCCTTTAATTATTTCACATTGGCAAATGATTGCTGAGGAAATAATGAACATTTTTGGCACAGAAGTCAATTGCTCTTTTGTCACATTATACCTGGGCATGGTTCCAGACTAACTCTGGATAAAAATCTGTTTAAAATACTTTTGGCTGAGAGCGAGGAAACCATCAGAGAGAAGTGGGTGCACCAAACAAAGGGCGACTGCACTGAAACCACCAGCCAACAATATGAGCTTTACCTCCAGAGTCATGTGATCACTACGATAGTGTCTATCAGACATAACCCACATTGTAAGTCATTAAAACACCCTTTTCTGTATATTGCTACCATATTAACCTCTTCTTTCTATACAAAAATATCAGTAAGGTTAATGTGGAGCTATTCTTCTTTTAATATTTCCTGCATATCTTCTGTTCCAGTGGTGGATGTTCATATTAAACACTGGCAATGGTTTGAAATAATGAGGTCACTATATGTAGAAGTAATGGCTTGGAGCAAAAAGCTCAGGCTTCAGACATTTTTTTTCTTAACTTAGATCTGTGTGATGTCAGAGAGGGAAGGCCCCACCCACTTTCTGTTTGTGATGGGCAGCTAATCAGAAAAAAATTTATCTTAAGGGGGAGGAGCTAAGATGGCTTGAACTGAGGGGCTGCACCAAGGCCCAGTATGAGATAAAGAAGGATTATTTTAAATTGTGAATCATGCAAAGCTGCTCTAGTAGAGTCAAAGAATAATAATATGAAGGTGAATGAAATGAAGCTTTAAAAAAAAACAACACTACATTTATAACGTACAGCGTCTCTTTACAGAAACAGTTTTTCACTCTGCACAATCCACACAACACACTTTTATTTATTTATTTATTTTTTAACTGGAGCTACTTCTGACTGAACAAATAGTCCCTATTTCTGTTGTGCGGACAAACCCTTCCTGCACACAGATCACAGTATACCTTGTTTAAGTAAAACTTCCAGCTTGGTTTTAGTACAGCTTCAGAATAAATTCTTGGTGGTAGACACACTGAAGCTCAGAGGAGTGTTGTTGGTTTTTTTTTTTAAACATGCAGAGTTCATGAGTGTGCTAATTGAAAGCCATTATGGGCCACATTATCATACCGTCACCCTGCAGGGACGCAGCACTCGCTCTGCAGTCTGAACCAAACTCAGAAACCTGCAGCGAGTCCAGAATCACTGTTTACAGCATGTTCAAACAGCTGTCAGAGAGAAACCAGTTACACTACATTACATCTGACACGCTGAGGCCAACAAACACACAGAAATATTGCATAAGACAATATTTACCGAAAAACACAGGACGTCCAAGACATGGAATGATGCAAGCGTCTGTGAGAGCGAGCATCTTCATTTTTCTCAATATTCCTCACACAATCGAGGGCTCGGGCGTCGGCATGTTTATCAAAGAAATGACTGATCATAATATCAGCCTTATTGGTCTCAACAGAAATGCCACAACCATCTTGTGGATTACTCCTTGATGAGGAAAATGCAATTAAAACGTCAAGTGCGTTTTATTAGATTCTACCCACCCTGCAGGGTTTTAGCAGCCCCGGGAGTCCCCGAATGCTCGAGCGATGGATGGCATATATAGCGCTGCGAGCAACATTAGCAGAGAGCCAACATAACAGCCGCTCGCTCCCCGATGAGCTGCCTCTCATCACCATACAATGCTGAATGCGTACATGCAGGAGGGCTGCGCTCTGTGCAGTTCATATGGAGGCTTCACTGCCTCATATAGACATATACTCTTCAGTGTGATTTCAAGCAGGCACGTTGATGCTGAATGTCAAAGAACAGTGAGAGTCCATAGCCTTCTTAAAGTCTGAAAAGTTTTCAGACCAGGACACAAGATACTGTGTTGGAAGATCTTTGAGTAGAAAAAGGAACATTACAATGTGAAATTTAAGATTAATGTTTTTATTAGGGATGCACCGATATATTGGTGTCCTATTGACCAATACTGGAATATCTGCAAATGACTGATGTCAGTGGCTAATATTTATCTGCTGTGTCACGTAATGTTTTTGCGCAGTGTGATGAAGGGCTGAAAGACTTGAAAACATATCAATTATTTTTTTTAAGAATTAAGATCTCGTAGTTTCTTCTTCTACACAGAGCAGCATTTCCAGATGCTGCAGAATAAATAGTTGTAGAAAGACTCCAGGAATATTGTATTTCATGGGAAAAGACTGCACACATAAAATCCAGAAAACAGAGGAGTTTAAAATGTCTATGAATCAAAGTGACTGTTGGTGCCTTAGAGTACATCTGTGAGTTCATAAATGGACTGCAGTGGTTCTTAGTTTATAGGATGTTCCCACAAATTGGGATTAGCAAAGGTAGATGTCCCAGTCAGTGGTTAAATGCTGATATGTTTGATCTGCAGCAACATTCTAGAATCTTGCTTTTGATCTATGAGAATATTCCAGAATCTTACCTTTTCATTGATGACACATTCTAGATTCTCACATTAGGTTCCTTATTAAATTTTCTTGTATAACAAACATTTATGGTATTCTGGTATAACAGTTTAAGTTAAATGCACTGAATGAAGATTTGGAAACTGAAATCTGAGCAGAGGATTGGAAATCAGCTTGTGCTGTGGCGCATACTGGGATGGTGAATGCAGACTAACACACTATAATTTGGTAAGGCGAAGCTGTGTAACTGCTGCCAAGTTAAATGAAAACAAATTATTTCCTTTTTTATGTAAGAAATCATTTTAAAAGAAATTACACTAGACCAAAACCAACTTAGTTCATTATCCAGAAGGACACAAACTTCACACTGTAACTGGGGGCTGTTAGGTTTGATCTAGAACTTTTTAGATTCTTGGCTTTTTATCTATGAGGACATACTACAATTTTGTCCTTGATCAGTAAGAATGTTCTACAACCTTGTGTTTGATCTGTGGGAGCATTTTACAATCTTACCTTCTCATAGATGAAAACCTGACCATTATATATGAAATGTTTTAGAATCTTACCTTTTGATTGATGAGAACATACTACAATCTTGCCCTTGATCTATAAGAACATTCTGGAAACTTTTAATGAATAAGAATGTTTCATTATACTGCCCATGATCTAAAGGCCTGCTGAGGATACCATAGTGAAAGCCTAACTGAAAATAACTTGATCCAAAATACGGTGATAGTTCAGCCAAATAACTTCAAACTGTGTATGTGACATTATTAGATTGTCTGGCAGAATTGTAACCAAAAGAACTCACAAGAAAAACATGATGTCATGATATGTATTTTGAAAAACTGAAGTAAAAACATTGCAATTGGTGATCTTTAGCTTTGTTCATTTAGGGTGGTAGAGAGGCATTCTGTACAAAAACATAGAAAATACATAGAAAACAACTGTGACAACCAGATGACATAACATTATCTATAGTGTCTGTGTCATATGTGGACTAAACTTGTAACACTAACTTAATGAGCCACCTATCTGAGCTTGTTGTACCAAATGTCTACAGCTACCTTTCAGAAGAGCCAGTATTTATAATGTTTTGTGGTCGTTTTCTCGCCCTTACTGGCTGACATCCATAAACCTGGGTGATGAAGCTTAACCTCTTCTGCGATGTTTTTACACCTTTTTAAGACTATCTCAGGTGAAGTTTACAAGAAAACTTTAATGCTGATTAAGACAAGATTATCACTTTTTTTTGGTCTTTTTTCTTTTGTTCATTTCCTGTTGTGTGATGACAGTTCAAACCTTGTAGAGAAGGGACAGAAGTTTTCCTGAATCAGTAAGTACGACGGGCATCTTTATTAACCACTTAAACAGATACATTAGCCTTTACATGCATGCTACCTGTGCTGTAAGGTTAAATATGACTCACCTGAAGTAAAAACTGTGTCTGCACTTTAATGAACAGGATTTTTCTCCCAAGTTTTTAAAACCAGACGCAGTGAAATATCATTTGTAATGTTTATGTCAGGCTTAATTTTACAATAATTACTGGATTTGGGTGGATGCAGCGTCATGACCTTTAAACAGGAGTTTGTTTGGTTACACTTGATAAGATGACGCTGACAGTGAAGCGGGGGAAAAACACAAATAAAAAAAGAGGCAGGAAAGTAGATCTTTTTAATGTATTTAACAATCGGTCTCTGGTGGACTCATTAGGATGACCAGTTTGACTTATTTTACAGCCACTGGTAATTAGTATCTGCAGGAGTTATAGCTATAATCAGCCAAGTTTTCCCTTTGACTTTCTCTCCGTTAGCCATTAACTTTGTGTTATTCTTGCTCTAGGAAGGCGGTCAAATGTGTAAAAAGACAGCAGCCGTAAAACTAATAAAACTGTAGGGTTCCTTCTGGGGAACGTTAATACTTCCAGTGATATGATAATTCTTTTTACTTCAAAGCAGCCATTAAAAAAAGGACAATTTTCACTGCCTTGCTCTGTCTTGATGGAGCTGTGAAGGCCTTGTTGGATTTGACGGGTATTTGGGGCAACAGAGCCGGCTCGTGTTCGCTCTGCGGGGATAAATAATGTTCAGGATAAATAATCAACAGCAAGAGACAGAGAGTCTCTTTGGAGGGTAAACACAAATATTTTAAATTGTTTATCAGAGAAAACAATTTTAGTATTCTTCCTCATCAGAGCAGCTCGCAGTGGTTATCCCGTTATGTTTTTAACTGGTACTCCTTTTACAAGTGTTAACTTTTATTGTTAATCTGCCTCAACCCAAAGTGCTTTCCAGTCAACTGCTGTTTCTAAAGAAAGAATAACAGTGACTTCACACGAGTTAATTCATTGAATGATATTTAGCAGGATTCTTCTGTTAATAAAACCTTTCTGTGCCTCTTTAAACGCAAAACCTGAACCCTTAAAACATCTTAGCGTTCAGATCCCCTAACAATCACATTAAGCTTATTTAAAGGTGACTTTTTTTTGTTTTGGGTCTGTAATTTTTCCATTGAATCAGATTTGGGTAGTCAATACAATAACAGAATCATATAAAGACATTCATGAGCAGACAGATGTATGTGATGTGAGATTTAATTTATTTGAGATGTCAGTGTTGGATCTGTCTTAATGTGAAGACATACATGAGCCTAAGGCCTTAGTCACAGAGGCCTACAGACTGGTCAGTGACCGGAAAACCGCTAACGATAGGCTCACGTGATTTAAACGTCACCATTACTGAACTCCTGTGCTCGGTGGTGACGATGTTGAATGTTCATGGACTCCATTTGATTTAATTGATTTCATCATAATAAAAACAGCAGCTTCTAAATGTGTAATGTAATACAACCTCCAGAATATATTCAGTTTATTAGGCACACTTGTGCAATTCAAAACAACAGTGACATAAATTATACTTTTCGTCAGTTTTTACATTTGGGGCTTTTGGTGATATTGTCAGGTTAAATTTCTAAAGGATTACAGATTATTACTGCATTAAGATTGCACAGGAGTTCCTAAAATGTACTTGGTTTGGTCAGAGCCAATCTACAGAGAGCCATTCTGTTTATCTACACTTCCCATTGTACATTAATTGACTGCAATTCAGCCTGGGGCGATGCAGGGGGTGCTTGGGAGATAGTCCTCACTGAATAGGAGTCAGTTGAGCTAAAGAGCTAAAATAATTATTTGTCCCTGCTTATTGACAAAAACACTACATTTTATTTTTGTTTTCACAGATGCAGTATTAATTATGTGTCCAACTTAAAATAAAACAACACTTATGTCTTTTAATTTAATTAATTTTTAATAAGGAAGCCAGTTTTGCCCATAAAATACTAGCATGCCGGTAATGCATGCTGATTGGTTGAACAGGACATGATCCCACGATGGCATCTGTTTACAGATAATAGTTGGAGAACAAATGAAACTTCCACGTGTGCAGAAGCAGCAGCTGGTTGTGTTCACGGACGGTATAAACCATGGACTTAGCTACCGTGACGTCACCCACTGGTTCCTGAACTCCCGTTTTGAAGCCTCGAGATGAACGCCGTCCTGGTTGCAAGAAACCGGATGTAACAAGAAGGGGTGGTTCTGAGTGTGAAACCACTTGCTCATTGGCTCATTGAGTGAGTGGAAAATACCATGGCCAATCCTCCTTTTTTGAAACATGGTATGACCAAAAATAGATTAAATTTTTTTATTCAGAATGAGCCAAAATAAGTGAGTAAGACAATTAACTCAGCAGCAAAAGGTTTACAGAGATCCAGTAGAGAGCAGCAACAAAGTGGCCCGTGGTGCTGTCATGTTGTCTGTACTAACATAAAGGAATTTTACTACATTTGAAACCAATTAAAAAAAATCTAAAGACTGAACTATTTATGTATTGTGTTGATCCCTCTATCAAAAATATCCTGAAAAGTTTTGGTTTCAGTTTGGGCTCCCATACCCCATTCTGTCTAGACTACCTTGCTAACGACTTCTAAATAGGATTTCCAGAGTGTGGGGGTCCCGATCATATTAGGAGTTCTCAGGTTTGGTTATTTCTCACGCTTCTGTACGACACATCTGCCTAACAACACCAGCTCTCTCCTCATTGGACAGGAGAGAACTGACTACACCAATCAGCGACACTGAACTCATCTCTTTTGTCAGTTTAAAAGAGTGAAGTTCACATCACCATAGCAACTCCCGCCCGTTCAGATTGCTGTTTGTCACTTTTTGATCTAACAAAAGTTTTTATTTTCTAAAAAGTTCGCAATTTCTATCCAGAGTCCCAGCACAAACGAAATATCACAAGACAGAATGATTAGAAATTGATCCAGACGTGCTAAAGACAAAACAAACGTGTTCGGCCTGGAAAGCAGCTTCGTAGCGCTCCCATAGCTTTTAGCACAGCAGTTATTTATACTTTACAAAGATAAGAAAAAAATAACATCTTTCACGTACATGCAAAAATATATATAAATAAATAAAATTTATGAGTTAATACCACACTAAAAGGCTGCTGTGTCTCAGGTGTGTTAAAAATACTTTATCGAAGAAAACAAGTTGCCATCTAATCAGTATTTTCCTCTTCCTTTAATTCACATGGCACATGAGAAAACAGTGTTAAAGAATCATCAGCAGGATTTTTTGATGTGTGCTGCAGGTTTTTAAACTGTTCACATTATAGGTGTCAAACCTCATTTTTAATACAGGTTTGACTCTCAAACACCCTTAAAGGTCGAAAATAGAAACTTCTCAGAGTGCTCATCAAGAGACAACAAGACCTGTCTGAACTCATTTCACTGTTGTTGTCTTTTTTTTTATATCCTCCTTCTTTTACTGCCCATCTAATGGCTTATTTATTACATTCATTCTTTATACGCCGGCTCCTGTGTGGCCTCATTACGACTATAGCACTGCTTTGGAATTCCAGGATAATTATGAGCTTCATTGTTTTAATAAGAGTCTCGGTCAGCGCGGATCTCTGCTACATCTTCACAGTTCCCAGTGGGAAATATATGAGGGCAGCACCAGCACTGGACAGATGGAATCAGACGCACTGCAGGTAAATATTTATATGCTGCCGTGTGAGGGAGGATATTTGAATCTCATCAACTGTCTTGTAAAAGTGGTCTGATGTGGTGTAAATCTATGCAGCTGTACGTCCACGGCCTTAATAAGTCTGTGATGCAACTTCAGCTTGTCTGCTATCTCTTAAATCAAAGCAGTACTTTTCCTCTCATCATGAGGTAATGTTTGGAAACTCTGCTCGGGCTGAGCGGACACGAAAACAACACGTCGATTTTCTCAGAGCGCCGAGATAACATGAACGTATGACGTACGTGAAATGGATTATGAAGCCGTGGGAATGGATTGCTCAACGTGTGCGCAGACTGACAAAACTGCTTTACTCTAAAGGCCCGTTTACAGATCAGAATCTGTGGAACATGTAATATGATAATAAAAATATCCATAATAAACATGTAAAGTGATAAATTATTATTACAGCTGTTTGCTTTAACTGCTGATAGAGTTCGCCCATATAAGCCAGATTTCTAGCCAACTGTAGAGCAAATGTTAGCCAAATTTTTTGAAAGTAAGCAAAAGTAAACGTGGATTTTTGCTCGTTCCTCTTCTGTGGTTCTAGAAAAATAAGATGCAGTGAGAACATCACCAAGACATTATTATGCCTCAATTCAGATACTTCCATAAGTATACTATGTACAGTGCCTACTTCCATGTGTAATACGTGAGTTTTGACAGGGTACTGCATCCTCAAATTGAACATGGCGAGCTGTGCACTTAATGGAAATTACGTTTGCGACATTTAACGGCGATTGCCACGCCAGCATTGTACTTTTGTCAGCATTTGTTGAGCTTCTGACCTGCACATAATAGAAAATTATTCTGCAGTGAAGACAATAATTTAACACGAATAAACACTGAACAACGCCACAGCACACGTAACGTGTAGTTTTACTTACTTTACTTTTACGTGAAACAAATCTGCAGCTGTTAACTAGCTAGCATTGGTGTCATCTGTTCTGATGATGTCTTACAATATATGTAATATTTTTATTATTAATAACCACCTAATTACTGCTTATCAGTAGTAAATAAGGTAGATGTACTTGAGTTTTGATCTTAAAATGCTTTGCTCAGTATTAACAATTCCTGTTTATGGTGTTTGTCCATTGTCATAATAAATACTCTTTTACAGTTATCTGGTGTTTTATGTTTGAAATATATATATATTTGTATACTGGTATAAATATATATTGTTACAAATCAGACAATGAAGCTCTCAAGAAGTTTGCAAGTTGTAAATTTGACTCATAGTTAAAAACGTAAAAATATAAGAATTAAACCTCTGAAATTGATTGAAAAATTGAAATTCTGTGATAATATAGCTGTTTAATAAACTGGAAATAACAGCTGTCTTGGAAAATGATGGCCATTTTGAAAATTCAGTTGGCTAGAGGGATCTTTCAGATGAATGGCTTCAGATTGACAAACACACATTTTGGTGCTGAAAGGTTGTGTTATCTGCTGCACTAGAGCCTGTTCATTTCAACAGACCTACATTTTTTTAATCTAGCATATTATCAGTTTGAAAGACATAACGTTCAGAGGTTCTTTTAGACACTAGTAACACTTGCAGTTTTGTTACATAAGAATACTTTTAATAATAATAACTTTATCTAGACTAGTTTTTTAAGATTTTGTGTGTACAGCTTGGTGGTATTGTCATGATAACAGAGCCAAGATAAATAAGCTCTTTCTACCATTCAGATAACTCACAGGCCACGGTGGCCTTTAACATTCACACAAAATAACAGACGAAGGAGCCTTAAGGGCCCATTATGGTTGCTGTATTGGTTTTGTCCCATGCAAACAGACATCACCGAAACCCTGCCACCATTTATGCTGGCACCGAGGGTGCCAGACTCGCTGCAGTATGCTCCTGAACGATGTGTCACCACTCAGTCAAAACCTCAGCATCAGCGCCGGTACAGGAGTAGAAGAAGTCCAAACAGGAAGCAAAGCTATTGTGAAGTTTCCTCCAGAAAGTCTCGTGTTTTCCCGTTGTAGCATCACCCTCTGTGTAATCTGGGAATTTCTGAGCTTCTGGGCTGATATATCCTTGAAATGGCGGTAAAAATCAACATGATAGTACACTGTCTTCAACCTGGCAACGGTTACAAAAATTGAGAGGTGCGTGACCACCTGAAACGACACTAAAGCATGGCTTGCACCAGCAGATGTGACATCGCATTTTGGCATGCGCCGCCGTTCGCACAGGTATAATGGCCCCTTTAATGAAATAATGTGATGAATGAGTCATCACATAAACCTACATCACAACACTCAGTAGTAGTAGTAGAAAAGTACGATAACTTGTGAAACAGGTATGAATTGTGTGCATTATTTAGGTGACCTGTTTATTTATTATTATTTCCATTTGAAAGGGCAGCAAGGTAGGTGGGGAAAGAGCAAGAGGGAATGACGGTGCCGCAGCTCTCCTTAAATGTTATCGCCAACACATTTGTAAGGCGCAGCTTTTACTTTGAAGGAGAACTATCTGTTTCCGGCTTGTGTGGCGTTGTGCTTGTTTAACTTTTATTGTACAAAGTGGATAATGGGCAATCAGACAGACAGTGTTTTTTCATTCAGGCAGCCTTAGCTGTTGAGGAATGATGTCACACATGTCAGCATACTTTTACATTAACAAAAGTACCCTTACTCTTACTTTAAGTACAGTTTTCTGATAATAAAGTACCTCATTAAGATGCTGATTGCAGGACTAAACCGTAATATTCCTAAATTGTGATTTTTGAATGTAAATGGTTTAAATACTTGAAACCCAGCAGTGTAGTTTTCTGTTTCTTTATATTTTTGCAGGTGTATAAACCCTTTAGAAAATTACTGCAGAAAGGTAAAAAATTGTTTGTTAAAATTTTGTTTGATGTGTTTAAAACGTCTCTACACTGCGAGCTCAAAAGAAAAAGCCCTTTAACTTAAAAACTGTTCACTTATTTAAAATTTTACAAATCTGATTCTAAAATCTGTGAGCCCACCACGTGACCTTTTTTTATGTGATTTAACCCTTAAAATATTCAGATATTTTACTCTGCACCTGAACTGTTCTCCCATTTGTGGAGAAAATGTGTTGATTTATTTAGCCGTCATGCTCTGGCTGTGGGTTTAGAGGGCCAAGAGGTTAAAAAATGTGCAGCTATCTGCAGTGCAACCCACTGTTGCATTCCCAAACAGCACTGGGACTCCTCCCTGCTGATGTGGAGAGCTGCATTAAAGGTACATCCAAACAGCCACCCACAGCAGTCCGGCAGGTTGTAACCTTGCTGCTTCCTGTGGAGGCTCGGTTAACGGTCCTCGCTATGGAAGGGTGTCGAGAAATTACAGAATGATGAGTCTTATTGCTGTTTTCTAATCAGCTACAAGATTCACTGTAGAGGAGTGATGGAGGTGAGCTCAAGGATGCTGCTCGAAGCCTCTACGCATATACGTACACGGTTAAAAAATGGGCATAACTTTGGCGTCTGAAAAGTAACCTAACGCTAAAGTGCCTTAAATCTGCGTTCTTTTTAATGGCCACCAGATGGCGATAGCTGTGGCTGCAAAAAAGACTTCAGTCCTATAGAAGTCTACGGATAAATAGCTTTGCTATTGACTTGTGATTCATAAGTTGTTAGCCAATGAGCGTGCAGCTCCACACTCAGATCCACCTCTTCTTGTCACATCCAGTTTCAAAACACCAAGATGGTGATAGCAAAAATACTCATCATAAAATAAAAGCGGGACTTCACAAACGAGCGGGTTACGGTAGCTGCGTCCATCTTTTATACTGTCGTGGCACTGATGCGTTGCTGCACTGGGAAAGTGGGCACATCCACAGGGAACTGCAACCAGTGTGGGGCTTGGCCTTAAGATATTTTTTCTTTTTAAGTATGTGCAGTAGTTTTGTTTTTAGAATATTTAAATAAAGGGATTTATAAAATGTATAGAAAAACTCTGTGTCATGTTTTAACAGGAAGTTTAAACTTACTGAACTGGAAGTGTTACCTTTAGTTCCTCTTCTGATTCTGGTCTTTTCCTGGCAAGGTGACCATCCACTTTGCTTTTTCCCTTCAGTGTTTTTGCTCTACGTGTGAAGTTGAGTCCCTTCAGTGAATGAATGTTGGATGGAGCAGATTCATTCCCTGCTAAGTAGAAGTTTGTCAGCTTGTGGTGTAGCTGGAGCTCATGCCTGTCAGGTTAGTCGGTGTAAGTGTTTTGTTTGTGCACAGCTGCGTGTTTGAGGCTCATTGTTTTTAAGAAATGTCTGCTTGGATTCTGACTTGTGGATTTGTTGAATTTAGATTGTATTTGTTTTTGTAAGACGTCAGCAGACAGTTTGCTGTGTTTGACTTCAGGCCTCAGACCCTGACGGCTCTGAGTCAGCTAACTGTGTCGTTTAATAACACGAGTAATGAGGAAACAGGAACTAAAGGTTATGCTCAGTTTAAGATTTAATCCTAAATAAATCCTTCCTGTCAGACTCAGTAAAGAGTGAAAAAAAACAGACTGCTGCTGGGTTTGAACATTGGTAAGGCACTGTTAGAAGATATCAATCACCATTTTATTTTAAATTATTTTTAATTTGAGGTTTACATGATAAATGTTTTTTTATTGTGGTGATTTAGTGGTCTGACTCCCAATAATAAAAAGCTCAACTGGCCCTTGGGTTTCTGGACTCCACATCTTGAAACCTCAATATTACAATTATGACCATTGCCGTGTTTGTGTTTTTTTTTGGGGTTTTTTTGAGCCAGAAGAGAATGATGTGGAGTGCTAAGTTATCAACTAACAGTTACTAGCTTGGTTATCAAGCTGCATCCATAGAGTGTATGGGAGCATCACACAGATACAGACACCTGCTAATTAGTGCTGAATAACAACCAAATAAATTCCTAGAATTTCACTGAGCACCAAAACTGGAGCTCAGACTTCCTGGACGGTCTGTTAGTCCAATTAACCGCACAGCAGCCATATTATTGGTCAGATAATTGGATTAAAAATGCTCCAAAAGGCTCCAACAGCACAAACACGGTCCAGAGGTCCAGTTCAGGGACTCCAATTAGTTTTGGTACGTAAGGGTTGGCTTCATTTTCATCCTGGTGGATGATACTTGGTGTTACCGCACTTAGTTTGAACTCAAAAACTCATACGTCTTGTTAGCCAGCTCGCAGCTAACAGCCAGCTTGCTGGGATTGTAATTTTTCAAAAAGGTTTCTTGCATGTTCATCAACACAGGTCACCTCTTGTGGCAGATTACAAGACAGTTTGTTTCAGACAGATGAACTGAGGAGCTGCATAAAGGGACATCAGATGGAGGGCTGTGATATCCCGAAAGTAGTAAATATCCCGTTCATATTCTCCATAGGGATTTTTATTATGAGCCATAAAGTTGACACCATCCAAAGTAGCCTGACTATGAGCTAAGACATTGTGAAGTGATGGTATGTGCTCCTGTACAAACCACACGTCTGTACGATATCAACTTTGTTTAAACAAAAAGGCGTTTCATTTGTGATGTTGCAGAAAAAATCTACTCTGCCCACCATCAGAAATTCGGTGACGTCTCTGATTGGTGAAGGACGCTGTTAACGTAGAAATGTTTCAACCCGCGACTGTCAGGTTGCTTAGTGAGCGCGAAACCAAGAGACCAGTGATTGCAGTCGGGAATTTAGCACGGTACATATTGAAAACTAGGCTATACTTTACTACACACACACACACACACACACAACACAAACTACACAGTATATTCAAACTATTACTATACAACACCACGAGAATGAAAAGGATTCAATTTGAGAAGGCTGGAAGTTCGCTGTGGAACCTGGGATTTGCAGTGCATTATGGGATGTGTATAATGCGTTGCAAATCCCATTGCAAGTCATTATGTACACAGTCTTGTACCTTTGCCTTTTTTTAAAAATTAATTTTATTTTTTGATCCAAATCAAATCTTTTTATGGCCATCATTCACCTTGTAGCTGGCTGGTTTGGTTCAAGGCTTAAAACTGTTTATATAAAGATTTTCTGATATGTGAATGGAGAAAATGAATGGGAAATTTACTTCTGGAACCGGAGCCCTTAAAAGGTTCACGGTCACTGTTGCGCTCTATAGGAATTATTTTTTTGTTATGATTAGCTACTGTAGTAGAGATGAAGAATAAATACATGGAGCTGGAAGTAAGAATAGGGCATAAATAATGAGTACAGCTCCATTTTAATCCAATGTGGAAAAACTAATGTGTGACAACACCAGAGTTAGTATAGTTTGCCATTTTTTTCTTTTCTTTTTTTGTATTAAGTTTTGAATTTTTGTCTTTAATTCAATTTAGTTTCCAGAGTGGGTTGACTGGTTTCAGTTTAGTTTTTTATTCTTTAAAAAATGCTTCTTTTATTTGAGTTTCAGTCCAATGCGTCCTCAGGCTCGTTGTGTATTTCTTCAGTTCGTTATTGTTTTTCTAAAGTCTAGTTTTTCTTATTCTTTTTTAACTAAACTGTTTCTCACACAGATTTAGTTTTAGTTTTATTTCACTAATAATAACCACGGACAGCACATTTGTCTTGAGAGTCTGAGCTGAGTCTGTCAGCAGAGTGATTAGGTTCACACACTTGCAGGTAATTCAGCATATCATCCATTCATGTACATTAATGGACCATAAAGCACGGGAATCTGAAGTTTCTGTGTGCACTCGTTGTTTTGAACATTTTAGCCTCCATCCAGATTCCAGAACTCAAACATGCAGCAACAAAGAGAAACAGCGTCCTGCTCCTGAATCATCATCTGCCTCTATCATCACTTCAGCCGCCCCAGACGCCATTTAACATTTGGTACCACTGAGGTTTCACGGAGACGTCAACAGCGCTGTGATGTCAGTGTGTGGCCCGTTTCACCGGCCTCCTAATTCATGGCCTTTTCCATCTCCTGCGCTCGGCCGTAAATCTGCCTCACTACCAGAGCATCTTCATCCACCACCGCTGTGGTACCGCTGTCCAAAACATTTCCCCCCGCCGCCTGCTCGCTCTGGGCAGGTGCCAGTGTTTTTGGTCTGCAGAGATCATTAAAGGTATTAGTTACCTCCACCTCCCCCACCCTCATTAAACATGCTGAATCCATTTGTTTAGCAAGCAGCTGAGGGAGCGATGGAGCGCTCGCCCAGGCCGGGGATTGATTTATTAACACTGATTTCGGCCTCTGAGACCGCTCTGATGATGATGATCGCTGCACTTCAGGAATTTCAATGTAGACGAGGAAGATTCGCCTGCCGTGGAAGAACTTAAATGGACGATAATGTGAAGGACAATGGATAAATCAATCAGTCAAAAAGGCTGAATACTGCTGCCAAACTGTCTGCAAATGTACGGAAGCCTGTTACTGCCAAGAATAGGAAACTCACCGTTTCCAATATTATTAAAGCATTCCACTTTGCCATCAGATACTATGATAAAACAAATATAACATTTTTTAATGATATTTTTATAAAAACTCATTTTGACACAGTTGTGTAAAACTTCACAAAGAAAATCTTTTACATGAAAAATTTAAAAAATGTTCACATTATAGTTTATTGGCAAGTATGATTCTGAGTTAGTCGGTCATACGTTTTCTTGCTTTCAATACACTGAAATCAAAATATTAATTTGTATATATTAAATTACTTTTGAGCCAAATAACTTTTACTTGGATTAAAATATGTTTGCCACATCTTTTAAAGCTTTGTTTTCTTGGTTGCCACTTTGTCTGGACAACATACTGTGCTTGTGACATTTGCTTTTGTTTTTCTAATTAAACTCTTAATTTTTATGTATATTTTCTTTTTCTTTTTTGTATTTATCATTTCTTAAATTAAACTCTATTTGTATCTTTTTGACTTAAAAAAGATATAAATATTTTGACTTAAATCTTTAAGGATCTTATCTGACTAATTTAAGTTCTGTTTACAACTTTGACTGTAGAAGTCATAATTTAGATTAAAAAATAAACTTAATGGTAAAAAACTGTACTGTATAATTAAATTAAATTATATAATTAAATTCCACTTAGTAAATCATATGTTATGGTCCACTATGTCTTTACTTCTGTTATGTTGTTTTCTTAAAATAAAACAAATGTAAAGGACAACATGTTGGTCAAAAGTTTAACTTGCCTTTACCAGGACTATTTTTACTCCCCTCTTGGGTAACTTTCCATGTTTTACTTTTTTCCTGTTCTTGGCGGGAATGAGCTTCCATAAATCCATCCGTCCATCTGGAGAAGGTGTTTACAGTTTGACTGTCAGGAGAGATGGTAGGACATGAGCGATGAAACGCTATCTGCGTGCTGCATCCACAGATGTTTGTGCGATATTATCTTGGAGGGCTGGAGGTGCCCAGCTGTCTGTGCTGATTTTCTCTCCTCTGTTTCAGTCCAAGCTCTCAGATATGTTTTATGATGAATCTACATATTTCCTGTCTCCGGGGGGACACACATTATTGGGAAGCACTCGATCTCTGCCTCCATTTCCTGTCGGCTCTAATAGCTTCCAGGTGAGAGGTGTTCCTCAGCCCTCGCCTGGGAATGCTTATTAAAACTGTTTTCCTATTGATACAGTTGGTTTGATACTTACCAGATTTGACAAAGTAAAGATCTCATGTTTGGCGTAATATTACAAGGGAAACATAAGTGAGTTATTTGGCCTCGACGTGCTGGAAATGTAACGTTGTTAAAGCGCAGTCCCTGAAACCTGAACCGGGGTCCGGCCGCTGCATTTGGCTTTCATTATTTTTTTTGCTTGAAATATTTAACAATAGCACCCAGGGATTAAGTCATGGAGCAGGTCGCAGCCAAGCCAAACATCCTGCCTCCTCCAGAAAAATGAAGACAGATGAAGAAGGGAAGCAGGTGTAAAGTGTACTCTAGTGCTTCGCCGTTTTGTCCTCTCTAAGAGGTGTTGTGCATAAAAGTCTGTCCTCCAAAAACATCTCGCTGAGCTCCGAGGAGGAGGAAATGAAAGCAAAAGTTCAGGACTTTTTCAGTATTCCTGCACATACGTGGGAAGTGTTAAAGGATGTGATGGTGTGTTTAATGAAAGGGAAACAGTCCACGCTTGCCTCTGTATTTATTAGGCTGGTTTCCTGCAGAATAAATACAGAGGCCTGTTTCATACTAAATGGATGAAGGTAAATGAGGTGGATTTATTCGTCTGGGTGGTTCTGGGTCATGGTGACACGCTGATTTTAAATGGCGTTGTGTGCATCACTTATTTATGGTTTACAGTATGGGTGACCGATCAGCACAGATACAGGAAAAGTTCATATCAGCAGGGAGCCCTCTTCTACAGGCAACATTAGGACGTTGATCCTGACATGATGCTGGATGTAGAAAAAACAACATGGTGAACGTGTCATTTAGTGAATCCTTGTGAGCCGAACAATTATCAACCTCCAGGGATGAAAATGAAGCCAACACTCAAGTGCCAAAAGCTACAGTTCCTCTAATGTCCACTAGAGGCTCCAGCAGTGAGTCAGTCCCCACAGACTGTCATGTTAAAATGTCCAACTTTACAGCAGAAATAAACATTTACAGCCTGCTGCAAAAAACAGTTTTGGTCTCTACAGCTAATTTCCTCCTTCATAACAGCTGTACACAGGGTGAATTAACTAAATTAGCACGCCACCCTATCGTCCAAATATGGTCACTTCTGTCTCTAGAGAGTTGACAATGAAGCTTCAAAACGAGTCCAGACACCAGTGGGTGACATCAGTGTGTCTACGTCCATCAGCGATGTTAATGATAATGATAATGGAGTTTTAAACATGCCGTCTTCCAGCTTGTTGATCTTAAAATATGAGAAGAGTAAAGAAAACATTCTGGTGACTGGCTCACTGTCAGTTTTTTTGCATCTGTATGTCAAGCCTTTAGTGCCAATTTAAAGATTATCAGAAGAAGGATAAGGAGCAGCTTATCCTTTTGTTTTTTTAATGCAGCTGATTGGGACTGCAGATAAAGAGACGGGTGGCAAAGTATATTGCAAATGTATGGAAGGAACCATGATACTGTAGGATTGCATATAAATAACAAGTCCCTTAAGGAAAACTTGATAGAAATTTGTTAATAGCAACATACTGTTAAATGCTGACGTAATGACTGTGTTTCCATTTCGTGTGTCTCCTGCGCTGGATGAGGCTCTTTTAAACGTGCTGCAGTTCTTTGTCTCTTGTTTTAATGAACAGACACGAGCCCCCAAAAACTATCCAGTCGTCATTCTCGGCCTCTCCAGCTTTTTATCAGCATTATTCATGTGTAGCATGTCTTTAGCCTAACTTTAACACTTCAGAAAAGAATCACTCTCGGTTCGACTCAGATTTCAGTGTGGACATTAAGCTCAGGATCAGGACTTTTTCATAGTGAGTAATCCAAACCACGCAGCAGCATATTAATGACTAACCTTGTGTTGTGGATGGATCATCTCAGATATTCTCTTGGCTGAAGTTTGCCGTTTTCGGCTTTTTCTTCCTGTCACATGATGCCGTTTGTCTCTGCCCGTCGGGGACCCTCAACATGAACCTTTATTGAGAACATTTTAACCCTCATCCTCCATCTTCCCCGTGCTGATGTGTTTATATTAGCCTAACCATAGCTCTGTAGCTAGCCACCAGCTAGCAAATCATTATATGTCAACTAGCCCAACTTCAATAAGCCTTCTCACTTCTAACTTGGCTAAAACTCAGAAATCCTCTTTTTCATGGATGTCTGGACTTTAAAATGTATTGTAACACCTGGGAGAACAGCCACACTGATAAATTTATTGGAGCTGAAAGAATTTGGACTGTTAACTCTCAGCGGTGCCTCAGAGTTTGTTTGGTTTTGGGAACTGAAGGAGAGTTTGGACCCGGAAATAGTTAATGAAGTCAGACTTAACAAGCCAATATTCTTGTTAAGGAAGCAATACAACTTTAAATGTTGCAGACCTTCCCTGAGAAATGATTTTTAAGTACCATGTGGAACAATGAGTTAAATCTCCAGCAACAAAAGACAATATAAGGAATATTTTCCATCCACCACCTTTATAATGTTCATCATGAAACTTCTCTGAAGCCTGCTATGAAGCATTTTTTGACTGACACATTCACTTAAACTGTGAAAGCAACAGTTTGAACCTGACGTACACTGAGAATGATGCAGTAACATCTGTCAGTGTGTGTGTTTGTGTTTGCAGCAGATGTGATGATCAGTGGGTGTAAAAACATTTTTATTATAAACTGTGAAAGAAAACGGCAACATTCACTGATTAATTCTCCAGAAATCATAAACCTGCTGCTGCTGAAGTGAAGCTGAGAGTTGAAACATGGTCAGAGATGTTTAAATCACCTGACTCAACCTAATCAGACCGCCTTAGCAATGAGGAAATTCATTATTACTGACTGAGCGTTCGTTGAGCAACACATGGTTTCGATGGACCCCTGTCAGATTTTCGGATTTCGTTCCCAGAAAACTGGCTGGCGAGCACAAACCTTTGGACGGGTGATTTACTTATTGTCCTCGTCCTGCAGCTTCGAGCCCAGTTGGCGAGGGCTCTGGTGTCATCGCCAGGGCCGGGGCCCGGGGCTCTTCCTGTGTGAGATGACTTACAGCCGTCCTGTCAGTCCTGACCATTGGTTTATAATAACATGAGAAAAACCTGGACCTCACCATGACATCATCACTCCGCAGGAAATGGTCTAATTCTTCAGCGTTTAGGAGAGCAGATGTACGGAGAGCAGCAGTGACATAATGTCACTTAACTCCACGGGTCACCCAAACCAAACACACCTGCACCTCCTCCTCCTCGACTGATTGAAAAGTATTTCAGCTATTCATGAAGCCAAAACACCAGCAGCTCGGAGCTGTGAAGGACTATCAGTGAACCTCTGAGGCTGACAGCAGCTGCTGCCACACCAACAAACTGCTGCTACAGATAACTGACCGATACATCCACCTTTAGAGCAGCAGTTCTCAAACTGTGGAGCAGAGCCAATGCAGGTGAAAAATATGAAGTGAAACTAAGAGGATTTAATGATTTTTTTTTAGAGAAAATTAACAAGACTTGGTTGATGCTATTGCACTGACCTTAAAGTTAAATTTAACTTGAACAAGAGATAAAAAATTTGGGGGTGTGGACTTCTTTTTTGGCATTTATAGTGGTGCATGCCAAAAGAAGTAAAAAACGAGTAAATCTAAAGCTGTGGTTCCCAAAGGAGCTCTGCATAACTTCCATTAAACTGTTGTTATTAATGACATCTGTGGCCGTTAAGTGAACTATTGCTCGCACTCTGTGTCTCTCATCACTGTTTTGTCCAATGCTAGCTCGCCCTGCCCTGCTCTGTTATTTCCATCATTTTATGTACTCTATGCCATGTATGCTGTCCAACAGCTGAGAAAGCACAGTATAAACTGTATGTCTGAGTATCAATATAATGACAACAAAGCTGACTTGGACTAATAAAGTAACCAATCTCAGATACATGTTATGTAGCTAAGTTATAGCTAGCTGGTTAACTGCCCCCATGTTTGCTGCTAAATGTAGAAATCAAATGTCTGTTATACATCTTTGCTTTGTGTCATTACATGATTTACTGAAGGGTAAAAACAATACTGTTTGATATTATACACAAGTTATTATCATGGATCACATCAGGTGAAAGAATTTGGTGAGCTAGCCAACTAGCATTTACACTGGGATATGATTTAGTTGTAATTTAGCTACACTACATGAATCTAGTGATGGTTAGTTTTTAGCTGATTACAGCTGATTAAAGAATTTGAATATGGTCTGCTAAATTTCAAGATCAACTCCAGGATTGTGAATGAGTAAGTTGACCTTATCCACTCAAGACGGTATTTTTCTACATGATATACCTAGCAATTTGTCCAAGTACACTAGTGTTAGCTAACATTAGCCAAAGATAGAAATCTCAGGGTTAGATTTGATCCCTAAAAGCCAAATGATCCTGTAGAATCCAGTGCCCTGCTGATATAGATTGTAGTTTTGACTGACGGTTGAATTCCTATTTGGACAGAGTTAATTAACTAAAACTGGCTTTATTCTGGCTATTTGCCAACAAGCATTTCTACTCAGATACACTATATTGCCAAAATTATTTGCTCACCCATCCAAATCATTGAATTCAGGTGTTCCAATCACTTCCATGGCCACAGGTGTATAAAATCAAGCACCTAGGCATGCAGACTGCTTCTACAAACATTTGAGAAACAATGGGTCGCTGATAGGATGCCACCTGTGCAATAAGTCCAGTCATAAATATTCCACAGTCAACTGTTAGTGGTATTATAATGAAGTGGAAGCGATTGGGAACGACAGCAACTCAGCCACGAAGTGGTAGGCCACGTAAAATCACAGAGCGGGGTCAGCGGATGCTGAGGCGCATAGTGCGCAGAGGTCGCCAACTTTCTGCAGAGTCAATAGCTACAGACCTCCAAACTTCATGTGGCCTTCAGATTAGCGCAAGAACAGTGCGTAGAGATCTTCATGGAATGGGTTTTCATGGCCGAGCAGCTGCATCCAAGGCTGCAGCATGGTGGCAAGGGGTTAGCACTGTTGCCTCACAGCAAGAAGGTCCTGAGTTCGAATCCACCATCTGACCAGGGCTTTTCTGTGTGGAGTTTGCATGTTCTCCCTGTGCCTGCGTGGGTTCTCTCCAGGTACTCCGCCTTCCTCCCACAGTCCAAAGACATGCAGTTAGTGGGGTTAGGTTAACTGGTAATTCTAAATTGTAGGTGTGAATGTGAGTGTGAATGGTTGTCTGTCTCTCTGTGTTGGCCC
>VUQI01038487.1:0-14580 GCA_015106735.1 Paratilapia polleni | reverse complement strand
AGGAAACTAAGGGCAACCGCCAAAACAATACTCACAATTAATATATAACAAGACCCAAACCTAGAGATAAACAAGGCTCACCTAACAGAGAATAAAGGAAAATACAGAAAACCCAAAACTTGACCATCAAAACCCTAGGACCATGACATATAGTGTATCTAAGGGTTGTGGTGACAACACCCAAGATTAATGCTGTGTGATTAAGGTGACACAAAGTTTTGGCTGACAACACTGTATATACAGTAAGGACCAAACAGCTGTGAAACTTGGGCAACTTCGCTTATTTCCTGCTATTTCCTGTTTAAATGATGGATTATATCATTCAAAACATCAGCAACCAAACCTTTAAGGTAAAAGCACTATTAACAGTTAACCCACTGAGGTCTAAGTCATCATCAGTGATGACCCCAACCCTAACCATAACTGTAACCCTAGGCAATCAGAGTGTGTAATCTATTTTTTTTTTTATTTGTTCTCCTAAGTCTTGGCAATCAGGGAACAAAGAAAATAATAATTCTAAGTGACACAAAACTAAAATTTCTTTCCAGAAAGGTCCATTTTGGCCTTCTTCAAAATAAAGGGGTTACTATCTGAGATGAACTGCACACATAGCTATCTATCATTTTGTTGCTCTTGATGTCAGGCTAGCAACTTGTATGGCAGCAGTTTCTCAATATGTGTGAGTGATTTGGTCAGTAGGTGAATAAGAGGCACCTCTAAGGTAAAAAAGATCTTAATAGTCAGTGCAGTTTGTATACTGTATGTGTGTATAGTTTTTGCCTCGATAGGTGTCTGTAGCAGCAGCTGTTATTGGATGTACACCCTTGTAGGCTAATGCTACAACATAAAGTCCTCGGGTTGCAGTTGTGTCCTTTTTCTGGTTAATTCTAGTGAGGCTACACTGAGGAAGGTAGTTCTATATTTATAATTGAAAATCAACTGCAAAGCCAAAGTGCACTGTATGTAGTTGTAATGCACTTTTCCACTTATACAAATGTTACTCCAAGTGCATTTCAACAGGTTTTTGCAGTTATTGCACTTCTACATGAATACATAAATTATTGATTTCCTTTTGCAGAGACTTCAACTAGCAATCTTTACATTAGCTTCTTTGATTGAAACCAATGAATATTAATGCACTGTATTTCATTCATAAGTTTTAAAAGGGTCATTAAAAGATTGTAATTTTATTGTTAATAAAACACTAATTACATGAGTTATTTATTTATTTATTTTTGCATTATGTGACTTGCATTTGAAATTCAGACAGAAACAGAAAATGTCAAGGCATCCCATTTAGCATGAGCCACAGCAGGGAGCGTGCCCCCAGGGCTGCAGTACTTGCTTGTACTCTGAAAGACATTAAAGGATTGTGTCGATATATTATTGAGCTGTTTTCCTCATCTCTTTATTCCAGCAATCATGATACCACTCACAACTCAACTTTGATCTGCTGCCTAAATCTAAAATGCTCCCCAGGTTTAACTTGGCTGTTTTTTTCTCTGTCTGTTTTTATTCAAGGGTGCTGTCATTCACAAAAGGTTTGGATGCATGTTTTAGACATTAAAATGAAGGAAATGTGAGCCAACTTGAAGAAAGTTACATATCAGAAGTCCCACACTGTGAAAACACATTTCACTTATGTGTAAAACTGAAAATTTGAAGTCGCTTTCCACTTCCATTCCTCTACCCCTCCCACACCTTGATGGCTTCCTTGCTTTACCAGCCAGTAACAACTTTACCTAGTTTATATGCTGA
This sequence comes from Paratilapia polleni, assembly GCA_015106735.1. NCBI lineage: Eukaryota > Metazoa > Chordata > Actinopteri > Cichliformes > Cichlidae > Paratilapia > Paratilapia polleni. The sequence goes on along the minus strand of VUQI01038487.1, from coordinate 12,822 downwards.
AACTGGAGAACACATAGTAGTCAAGAAGGTTAATTATATTGCTCTGTTCTACCTCTTTTTCACAATGTGCTGGTGCCGTTGCCTCAGCAACCAGTTCTTTGCACAAGCCAAACCCATTGATCCTGAGACCCTCTGTGACCCAAGTCCTTCTGCATGCTCACATTGGAAGGATTTTGAAAAACATCTTCAGGACCTGAAGTTGTTTAATCAGTATATATCCAAACTATTATATAGAATATGTGAACACCAATGTTTCTCCTTTTTACAGCCATAAGCTACATTCCCAAATGCTAAAACACACACACACACACATATATATATATATATATATATATATATATATATATATATATATATATATATATGCAGTATATGTATATATGTATTAGAAAATCATTTTGACACAGAAGGAGTTTTAACTGGAAGATGGTTTCAAAATGTAATTAAAAGCTAAACCTTTTGCTATAGCTTGTTTTGACCAGCCACTTATCACATATGGTTTTATCCTGTAGTACAGGTGGTTAAAAAAAAAATTGAGCTGCACGAAAACAAGATTTTGGCTTTAGATTAATTTAAATGTGTTTTTGTGTTTTTACGTTTATCTCTTGTTACTTACAAAGTTGCAAAGGCTCAAAAATGTCACCCCTATGTGCTCTGAGGGCCTGTAGCTCAGAAAATATTCATAGTATGAAGGTAAAATTTTGCAGGGATTTATTACATATACTACATTGATATTACCAAAAACAATTGGCTGACAAATGGAAGGCACTGATTCTTATTTATATTAAATACTCAATCCGTAGAGAAAAACAAAAGAACACAGGACACCTCTCACCTATTGTGAATTGCTATCAATCATAAATGCAAATTAAACATAAAGGTTACATATTGCACAAAACATTTTTACACTTATTTTAACATTTTTACATTATAAACAAATCAAGTATCCCAACAGTTTGTACTCCAAAAAGGACTCATATGCCCAATTTATTGCTAAAAATCATTGACTATCACACAAAGCAAAGAATTTACTGAAAATTTATATAATTAGACTTCCCTGTTTCACATCACATACTTCTTACCAACCCCGAGCTACAAAAAAACAAGTTTTGAGTGCCATCATTCCTGGTTCAAACAGGTAACATTAATTCCTGAACTTATTTCAGTGCCATTTATTTTTACAACTACATCAGACATATTGACATCATCAAAGGCATGCGGACTGTATCTGCTTCTCTGGGGTATTTTAATATGACGCTGGATTAGATGGTGTCATCGTGAGCTCTTTAGGATGTTATATAACTTAGGTCTTCACTGTTGCTAAGTAGGGCAACTGTGATGAAGAGGCATGTCACAGCACACCGTTACCATCACAGTGACACTCATGAAGACCCTTCCCCAAACAGGAGGGCGATGCTGACACATGCAACTGCACATCTTATGCATGAGGGGTAAACTGTACAAGCGTGATGGAGCCATACTGCAGTGACCGTGCTTGCCTGCTGTGCACAAGATTGACTCGTATCTTCTCTTCATGACTTTTTAAATGACTTCATTGTCAGGCGGAGGAAGAAGCTGCTGCTGCTGCGGCTTAAATGCACCAGACTCCAATACAGCAAACACTGAGGCTTCTACTGGACTCTGATCACTGCAATGTTGAAAATATTTCGACTTCTGAGGCTTTTTGAGAAAAAAACCTGACTTGAAAGCGAACCACTGCAGATCAGTAAGTCAGGGTGATGTCCAAGTTGTAATGATGTTGGTGAGAGAAATAATGAGAACACTCACTACACAGCACCCTCAGCCACGGAATCCTTTTGTGATCATTAAGTGTGTATTTATGAATAATTTATATTTTCATGTTGCACTGCATTGGATTTGATCTGATTTACTTTTTGATCTACAAAAACCTCAAACATAAATTAAACTGCCCAATATATTAACAGTTTCCTGCTAAAACTGATTTTAAAGCTGACTCCCCTGGCAAAAGGTGAGAATTTTTGGATTTTCACCTCACCTTTTTATAGTTTATGGAGCATCTAAGATGTATATTTGCATTTCTTTATGCACATTAGCACCAGTAGCACCAGCAGAGCAAGCACTTGTAAACATCATTTATCTAAAAATAGCATTTTGGGCAGCAGCAGAAGCAGCATGCTGCTTTAGAACAAGATTATAACCCACAGGAAAAACAAAATAACAATGAACAGTTTTTAATCTGTGTGAAGTTATTGTAGCAAAGAAGCACTTAGAAAATTTGCTGAAAGACAAAAAAACACTATAGTGTTGGAACCAATCCCCTGTTTATCCATGCAAACGAAGATTCAGGGAATGAAGTCTCCCGTGTCTTGTGCTGGCCTAGATAGGATTACAATCAAAGGGAGAGTAGAGCAGGGAGTCCATCCCTTTGCTGCAAACAGAATGAGTAAATGTTCCCCCCTTTGCTCTGCTCTCTGAGTTCTTGTCAAGACAGCAAAGTGTTGCCGCGCCAGCTCTGAAGATCCCAAGCCCGGCTTTTGCTTTATGGATGTCGGGCCTAATGAAAAGAGAACATGAAGACTATGACAAAGACGAGTGCAAGAAGAAGAAAGAGTAGGAAATGAAGCGAGAGTGGGAAGTGTGTGTGATGCTCCTCGGTTTATTTAATCAGAGCAGAGTGTTCCCAACCACTGGACAGACTGTAGAGATACTGTGGTTTAATAATAACTCCCTGCTCTGCTCATCTGAAGATGGAAAAAGAGGGAATGTAACACGGAGTTGACTCATTCATTCATCATCTGTATCAGCCTTCGGATGCATGGTCATCTGTAACTGTCGGCCAGATAAGAGCCACAGAGGTTTGAGCACAGATGTGATGGGCAGAAACAGGTGCTTGATCTATTGCCACATATGTTGAGCAGTGTGGAGACTTGGGAGCAGAAGCCTTTCCAGAGGGCCTGTTTCAGCTTCAGTCACTGTGGAGAAGAGCATCTGTCCAAATGCACATCAACATATGAAAAGACTGATAAGGAAGTAAGCCCGATAATGGAGAGGGTTGTGGAGTTGACAAAAAAAACAAAAAAAACAAAACTTTCCTGACTTCCTAAGGCTTTACTGCAGTTTCATTGGGTTTCTCGGGGTGTCTGATAGTGATAATTACAGTGTGCTATTTCACTGATCCCCTTTGGGAAATTCTGTTTTCACTATATATTTTAAAGGAAGGTGAGGGAAGTCCAGGATTAGCTAGAGTGGGTGGAAACTGTCCTCCCAAAGAAAACTACCCAAGCTTGTTTCGTTTTTTGCCTATGGAAGCACTTGTTACAACTTTTGCTTTAATGCAAGGCGACCTCTTGCAAAATGTCTGCTGTGACGTCACCTTTAGATGGGATGGAACTCTGCTCTCTGGTAACCTACAAAATTGAGATTTCAAACATGAAGTAGATTTGGTGCTTAACCCCAGAGGGGGAAAGAGCTAACAGACCTGTCCATGAGTGCCACTATAAGCTTGACATTTATGGTTCTTAAGTGTCTGGGTGACTCAACAACTTTCTTTTTTTCTGCCTTCCAAGGCATCTGCCTTGAAACCTCTTATTCTGCAAAGCTCTTGCATGTAAAATCCTGGTCTGCAATCTGCTCTTGTCTATATTCTTGCTCCTGTTCTTGAGTTCATCTATCAACATTCACAATGGTCTCATCAGCTCCGTGTACTGAGCAAACTGAACTAGTTTCACTTTACAGCTACCGTGGTGTGTAAATGAACTGTTTGGTTTGCTTCAGAGGTGTCTGACTTTGTTCGGAGTGGTCATAGCAACCTCTGAGGCTGAAAAATTAAACCAGCTACAGTTCTTGAATGGTCACTTGAGGCTGACTTCAAAAGTGAGTCAAGTCTCCATGTACACAGGGATGTCCAGCTTTGACGAAATTAACATGTTCACAAGGGTTTAGCCCTCTGAAGTCTTCATAGGTGGTAACCCTAACCCTATCCTATATTTTGGAGAAGGCAAAAACTGACTTTTTTGTAAAAATGTGAATAGTTTTGGTGCTTCTCAATTAGAATGATTGTTTTTTTTGTTCCTGGATTACCAAGACTTGGGAGAACAATTTAATAATTACAAAAATTACATATTCTGATTTCCTGGGTTATAGTTAAGGTTAGTGTTAGGGTTGGGGTCATTACCTATGACGATTTAGACATGTAGAGGGTGAAGCCAGCACTACCAAAGTCCTTCTAGAAGCAATTCTTGGCAAAGCCTGCAGGCAGTTAGGGAGGTTAGGGTTAGTTAGTTTTTGTTTTTGTGCTTGTTTGTTTGTTTGTTTGTTTTTTGAAGCCTCTACATAAATAGGGGCAGAACTTTAACACTGTTGGCTTTAAAGTTTCAAAAAATAGTTTTTCTATCTGCAAGTTATACTTCTATTTCATATCCACAAAGTTACCTGGCATATAATTAATGGCTCAGTCCAGACTGGTGATACCATTAGCATCTCTGGCTAATTCCACCAGAGCACCAAAAAAAAAAACAGATACATGCATCTTTACTATGATAACAAGTAATGTATCTCTCGTGCCTGCGTGGGCTCTCTTTGGGTACTTCCTCCCACAGTCCACAGACATGCATGTTAGGTTAATTGGTGATTCTAAATTGGCCATAGGTGTGAACATGAGCGTGAATGGTTGCCTGTCTGTATGCGTTAGCCCTGCGACAGACTGGCGACCTGTCCAGGGTGTAGTCAGCCCCTCGCCCTATGACAGCTGGGATAGGCTCCGGCCTATCAGACCCTGAGTTGGATAAGAGGAAGAAAACTGATGGATGGATGGACAAGTAATGTACTGGGAGTCTCAATAGTGCAGAACAACACAACTGGTTTATATGTTTTGGCTATTGATTGGCTCACTATGAGCAGGAGAAGGATAACTGCCACCTCTGCAGTTACAGAATTCTCCTAAAGATTTTTATTCAGGATTCATTGGTTTCACGTCTCTCCCTTGCAGCCTCTGTTTGATAGCTCCCCAGCTCTACTCCTGTGTCCAAATATGGTCCAAACGTGGACTTATGATAAACCAGTAGATAATGTCAAGGTGGCTACATCTGTTACACTGTATGAATGTATAGTATACACTGTGTACTCTGCAGTTTCACCACAGACCTCAAACTTGCACAGAGGGCAAATGTCAGCTTCTCTTTAAAACTGACCCGAATTTCGTATGAAGAATTATCAGCAGTTTTCAGATGAAGAGTCCACAGTTTCCAAGGCAGTGCGTCAGCTGAGGAGAGAGACTGGGAGAGGCGGAGTAAAACATTCTGAGGTGTCCTTGACAGGCGACAATCTAAAGAGACAATCTTACCACCTGGACCACCCACCGGATCTGGCTCCCTGCTACCTCCACTTCCCGAAAATAAAAATCAAGTTGAAGGATCTCCATTCTGAAACACTGGAGGAGATCCAGCACTCATCACAGAGGTACAAGTACAAGAAGACATAACGGGAGCTCCACTGAGAGATCTAAAAATAGCAGCTACACTGAAAACAGTCCCGAGTGCACAATAAGACGGCCACGAACGTGAGATCAGCCAAATTTAAATCTATACAGTGGATAAAAAACAAACCCACACAACTGTTCAAACCAGGTGCATAAACTCACACATCTGATGTGAATTATTTTGTATTGTTATTTGTCCTGATAGCATGCCTGATTATCCAGTACAAAAGACCACAACCTTAAAATTCATGCGAGGCAGTGGGCACAGTTAATTTATGCTGGGCAGGCAATAAACAATGGTTACAGAGAGTATAAAAGCAGCAGCTGTTTTGAGACATTTCATACTGGTTCCTCCCTTGGGGCACAGTTTTATTTGTTCTGTCTGAAATGTGTGTGCCTTAAAATAGTGTGATCTATGGACCCTACGGCGCAATTCCTGCTGGAGTTGATAGCGCGTTTGTGTTTTGTTTGCTTTTGATGTGATATACAGTGTCTTGCAGGTAAAGATCTCTCAGGGCATTAGTAGACCATTCATCATCAGATGTACAGGGGAACAACACACTCAGATAAAAACTGACTCAAATAGGAGGAAACCGGCCAATATTGTAGATAACCTGTTGTTTGAAGATATGCTAACATGCCAGACAGTTTAAACTGCCAAAGGAAAGGCATGAAATGATTGCTGCCTCTGTGGTGAAGGAAGTAATTGTATTTGTCCTCACCCAGAGGAAATGGGAGTAAAAATGAGTTCAGTTTAAACCTACAAAAATTGCTATTATCTGTCACCATTTAAACACAACTGTGACAGCAATAACTTGTTTTTTTCCCCCCTTCTCTCACATCTCCCTGAGGCTTTTTGTTATGAGAAATTATTTCACTATGATGGTTCAATTTTGCCACATTGAACCTGATCTCTCTAATGGAACATTGTTGGGAACTTTAGTTCTCATCAAACATCTTCTGGAGAAAAGCGAAGCCACCGCCGCTGGCAGGAAATGCTACGGATTGATTAGCCCCGACCCTTTTGAAGTGCCTCCGGTACGGATGCAGCAGGCAGACACCTTGTTATAATTGTGATGAAGCAGCTGTCCTTGGCAGAGCTGATTTGGATTACCTCTCCTCTTTGTAACCCTGACAGGGCAAATGAAGAAGCATTCAACATCTATCCTTGGGCGGCACCTGGGCTGGGATTTTGAGCAGGTAAACATTAATTAATTACACCAGATATCGGACAGCTACCCCCTTTAACTGTTTGGGAAGGAGACGGACGCTTATTTACCTCCATGTCATTAAATTCAGCAGTCACTTGTGCTTCTCACTCTTGTCTCTCTTGCTCGGTGTAATGTTGTTCAACAAAGATGCAGATCTCTCTCACCATCCTAGCATTTCTGTGTCTGTCTTTTCCACTCTATGTATTTTTTTTATTTTTTATTTTTTCTTGAAACATGCATTAGTGACTCTCCCTCTCACCCTGACTCATCCTCATTCCCTCGCAAGACTGAGCACTACAAAGTGTGGCAGCGGATCAAGAATTAATGCATTTGCCTTCAGTGAAAGTTGTTCAGAAAAGTATGCTCATTAGGCCTTCCTTTTTACCCCGCACAGAGGCCAGGGGAAGCAGACAGGGTGTTGGGAGGAGATTGGCGGGGTCATTATCTACCCTGTTGCTGCACTCTGGACTTCAAAGTGAAGCTTGGTACAGCTGTCACCGCTGCTCTGCACAGCTCGGACATGGTCTTGACAGCAAGGGCAGGCGCTTGTGGCTGCAGCATGATGGCCAGAGCTGATGCTGGAGGGTTCATTAAAACAGGAAGCTCTCTGCACCTCTCTCCTTTTATTCCTGTACACATGTTTCTTTTTCTTTCATACAGCTCCTTCACATCCTGTTTTTTTTCTTTTGGTGGGGGGGGGGGTTGTTACTGTGACCTACACTAACATCACATATTGCAGCGCTACTGGAATAGCCAGGTATTAAAATCTAACCTGGAACATCTTGTTCTCTTTGTCTGTCTTCACCTTCTGTATTCCAGTCTAATCCACTGTAGCTTTCATCTGTCAAAGGTTCCTTCACTTTTCTTTACCCTGCCTGGGTTTCCCTGACTCCCCGTGCAATATCGCCATTTACCGGATATATCTTCGCCTCGGTGCTCTTTTGTCCTCGCTCGTCCCGCATGCTCCTCAGCTCTTTAATGTCTTTCCTTTAATGACGATAAAACAAGGTAAAGTGCAGGTCTCGACACTGTGTGGAACGAGGATTAATCTACAATAAATGATGGGCCGCTTTGTTAACTACATGTGACAGCACAGAGATGCATGATTGAGCATACGTTTAGGGAGACTGTGGGTATGTGTGTGTGCCCAAGCTGTTGTCTCTAAGGCCTGCTCACACTGCTGTTTAAAGACCCTGTAAATTGGTACATTTACTTCCTTAATGTAATGTTTTTTGTTATGATCCTGGCAGGCTTTGGGTTTTTGTCGCCTTTTTTTCCCCTCTCGTTCTCTCCCTCCAAAGTCTACCTAAGTCTAAGGTGGAGTTGTGGGCTGGATGGTGCTGCTGTTCTCTGCCAGATTGTTGTTGCCAGCATGGTGGTAATCAGGCTGTTTGTGAAACTTGCTAGTTTCTGTGCTGTTTGTTCACCTAGTGATACTGTTTCTCCATCTGCTTCCCAGTTACCTGTCTGAGACCTGTTTGTCAACTGTTATCTGAGCCTTCCAGTCGATATCTGCACCTGCAAAGGAAAGTACTTACTGGTAACTCACCTGCCTGCCCACTCTTCACCATTGCACTGCCTGCCACTCTGGAATTCCGCCTGGCAGCCAGTAACCCTTCGGGATTCCCTATTCAGGAAACCAACAGCACCTCAGAACCAAATCACAAATATAGCAAGAACTTTTCAGACTCACCTTGGCCACTCTTAACATCTCCTCTCTTTTCTGGCAGAGCTCCCGGTTGCATTCCCCTCAATGGACCTATTCCCCTCAATGGACCTATTCCCCAAGCCACTTACCTTCTTTCAGTTAACTGATTCTTGCTTTGCAATAAAACCTGTGAAACTGCAGTTGGTCTGAGTCTGATTTCTTAGTCCAATTTGAGCCCAAACATGGATTTTCTGAGGAAACGTGTTGTTAATGTGTTGGTGTGGAGATCCATCTGAACTATAACGCATTAGGACATCAGCTACACCTCTGATAACCTGTAGATTCTTTTAAAGTTTTTCCCAGTGGGTCCCTATTGTGTTATTGTTATTGTGCACATATACGTGGAGGCCCATTTCGGAGGGTGGCATCATGCATACTTTTGCAGGTGAGTTCACAGTATTTCCACTGACTGACATGGTGGTAAACAGGGGTGTTTCCAGGATTTTTTCTTTTCTTTTTTTGACCCTCTGAGGTCTAAGTCATCATAGGTGACAACCCTGACCCTACCCTAATCCCATATTTTGGAGATGGTCAATTCTTTTGGAAAAAAATACAAATAGTTTATCGTGTGTCAGAATGATTGTTTTCTTTGTTCCCTGATAAAAACTAATTATATTTTTTTGATTGCCCAGGGTTACACTTAGGGTTAGGGACCACAGAGGGTTAATGGGATCACACCAGGGAGACTTACAGGAATGACAGGGGAAACCATGGGAAATCTGAATATTTGACTGGACAAAATTACACTGTACAAAATTGGTGTTGAAAATACTGGGTATAATGTTCAGGCTTATGTGCAGCCCTGTGCTGCAATACAGGTGGTATAACATAAAGTGCCAATACACAAGAGTCTGAAAATTGTTTTGTACTGAATAACTGTAGCAAATCATTTATTTAGATTCTTAAGTAAAACTCATGATCCTACTTAAGATATACGATAAAAATTATCGGATCAAAATACACTTAAAGTACCTAAAGTAAAAGTGGTCATCATGCAGAATCATATACATGTGTTATTGGATCATAATTATTGATTCAGTATTGTGTATATCACTTTATAATACAGCATCATATATTAGTAGATTTATAGTTGGGAGATCTACAAAACAAGATGTAACTAAGGCTTTAAAATAAATGGTGTGGAGCACATAAGACAACACTTCCACCCAAAATATATTGGAGTAGGAGTGCAAAGCAGCATAACATAGCTGTCATGGCCCTGGGTCTTGGACCCAGGATTTTGATTTCTCATTTTATATTCTACAGTTTATCCTTCAGTTTAGGATTTTCTTTCTTTTTCGTAATCATATTTAGGGTCTCTAGTCTTAGCTATTGAGTCTTTGAGATCTAGTTTCTTTGGGTTTGTTTACATGTGATTGCTTGTGCTTTGGTTTATTGTCCTTGGCTTCGATTAGCGTTAAATTGCTGTGTGTATGTGTGCGTCTATTCTCTGTATTGGTTAGTCACTTCCTGTTTTACTTTGTGAGCCACCTGTCTCCTGTGTTTTGCATTTAGGCTCACTTCTCCCTTGTCTTGTTACCCAGATTCTGTTCACCTGTCCCTCGTTTCCCCCAGATGTGTTCACTTTCCTTGATTGCCCCCATGTGTATAAAAAGTCCAGTCTTCATTGTAGCCTTTGTCAGATTGTTGTTTTTCACCTGTGTGTTCCCAGCCAGTTGGATTTTATTTGTCTTCTTCATGGATTTTGTATTTTGGACTACAATCTAACCACTGTTAAAGGTGTGCTTTCAATTGACCTTTGCCTGTCTTTGGAGTCTGTATTTGGGTCCTTAACTTTGCAACCCTGTGACAAAGTGTACTTCAGTACTTGAGTAAATGTACTAAGTTACATTCTAGCACTGGTCCTATTTACACTGATTTAAACAAAGTGTGGATTCATTATACATATTATTTAAAATCAGGTTTGCAGGAACTTCGAAAGATGCTAATTTAGTGAGCTGTGCATAAACGTTATAGTAAAGGGTACAAAGGCATAAAATCTGATAGTGAGGTGTACAGGAGCATGTTATTCCACTTAGCCTTTCTCTAGGAGCATTTGAAAGCTGGTGAAAGTTAAGGTCAAAAATGAAGGGAGATGCATAATAAGGAGAAGAACAAACATGTATAAAAACCATTAAGATGCCTAAGGTGTATGTATCGTACGTCATGATTGCAGTGCCCACAGCAGTGTCACTGAGAGGGCATTAACAAGGAGAATAGTGGGATAAACCAGGGCAAAGAAAGTTAAACTGAATGTGATTGTTTTTGTAGGAGACACATGCAAATTAAGTTCACAGACTGTATAAAAGAAGTAGCCACTCTGACCCCAAGACTACTGTTTTGAATCCTTGTGTTTGGCATTTTGGCTGTCACTTTTTGCTATTTTTGGACACAGAAGTGACCATATTAAGACAGCAGGGTGGAGCTAATCAATGACACAAAGCCTGAATGAAGAAACATACCTCTCTTTAAAGCCTAATATACAGTATTTACTTGATGTGATCAGTTTCACAAAATGTATTAATGTAACTAAAAGGTATCATAAATGACTTGTTGAATTTATTTTTTTTTTAATTTAGTTTGTATTTCAGAAGAGATTTTTTTCAACAATATCTTAATTATTTAGATTCAATATTGAACAACAGGGTATATAAATTCATGCAAAAGAAATGTTGGTCCATTGAAAAGGTATAGCAAACCAAAAGACTGTGGCTTACATCAGTTTAAAAAACTAACCACACACCACCTATCTCCACCCAACATAAGGTATTGGTAATTAAATATAGGGTAAGTAGTGGTAATTACCAATTGTTTATGTAATGGTTAATCCACCAGTATGCCCAAGCTCTTTAATCAAAATGATATTTTTAATAATAAAATATAATTGTTATCCATGAATTTTTTAATTTACTGTTTTACAAAAAAAAAGTAGTAAAAAAAAAAATAGTAAAGCACATTATTTTTTGATTAAGATGCCAGATTAGTCATTTACTTGCATTCCTGAACAGAAAAATTAGTTTTAGTGGTTGAATGTTATGGTCGATTAATTTCTGACTCCTCAGAGAAGTCCAGTGATCCGGCTCAAGTTTGGGTATAAAACTGTGAATTCAGTTTGAAATTCCGCAATCCTGTTCAAAAATGGTAAAAATGTCAAGCGCTCACAGGAAAAGAAAAAAATCCACATTAATTTGTCATTAATTAATTTGTGATGCTGGATTGTCTGTCTTTTTATGACAATAAATTTGTTAAGACCACACACACACACTCACTCTTTGTCACAAAACTTGTTTTTATTATATACACCATTCATTTTTAGCTTGCTTCTTATTTAAGAATGTCCTACTTCAAGAAGCTTCATAACACTTAACTGAGAATCACTTCAATTTTTAGGTTTCCCAATGACTGAAAGAATTCACAGGTTAGTAGTTTATACATCTTGGGGTACACTGAAAGCAGGAAGTGCTTGTATCCATTTTGGCTTACTTGTAAAAGGCACCAATTTGGCCAAATGTAGAATACTTGATATAGATAAATATCTATACATCTACGCGCACACACTTTGATTAGCAGCTTTTTGGTTCTTTGTCATCATAGTTGTAGGGTTACCAAAAGAATACAATTGGAGTTTGGGATCTAGGCTCTGAGTTCATCACTCCCTGCATGTCATGGTTAGGGGTTTACCGAGAAAGAGGACCCAAAATGCAGACCACACCCAAACAGGTAGCTAGACTTAATTCTTTATTAAATGAAAGACAAGTAATACAAAATGAACACAATAAGGCAGGCAGCACAGAAAACTAACCATAAAACTACTAAGAAGACTGAGGGGGGAAAATTAACGGGAGTGATGTGAGAAACAGAACACTACTCAACCCAGGGCGAGGGGTACACAGAAGGCAGGGACTCTGGAGCTAACAGGGAGACAGACGCACTAACATACAGGCTGACTGGGAATACAGAACTCCCGGGGACTATACTTTTATATGAATATACTATTCTACCCAGGAGAAACAGATTAGCAAAAGAACAGAGCTGCCCGGGGACCATAAGGTAATCCCGGAGGAAAGTACAGACTGGCTAAGCTTTAAACACATTCCGGGGACTATACGGTTCAAACCCGGAGGGGAAACGCGCAAAACACACAGGGAACAAATAGACACTTATGGCCAAGAGATGAGGCTGGGGAGAAAACTAAAAGGAGGAGGTTGAGCAATGCGAATCAGTAGCAGGGAACCAGGAGAGGTGACCAGAGCAAACATCAGCAGGATCCAAGCAGTATGAACTGACATCAAGCTGAGAGTGAGCTGAAACGAAATACTAACATGAGGGTAATCAGGGAACAGGACACAGCTGAGGGAAGAGCACAGGTGACAAAAATGAGACTGAGAGGAAGTAAACAAACCCAAAGAAAAGACTATCAGACTAAACAGGAAACTAAGGGCAAC